>JASANN010000323.1:230048-266124 GCA_031762395.1 Calameuta pygmaea | reverse complement strand
CACCTTCGAAGGTTCTGGAGTGTCGGTATTATGTCGGTGCAGGAATCTGTATCCAGAACCTCCAATCTTATACTACTAATTTGGTTACATATCATTTTGTTTAATTAAAAAAGTGTGTTTCAATCTTAGAAAACAAGTTAATTTGTAATCGCAGAATTTGAAATATAATGTTAAACGTGACAATAATACCGTAATCTAGTTTATTAAAAAATTTTATTTATATTAATCCTATACAGAAATATGACTATTTGCAAAGTCTAAATGCTGGCTCGCACCTAACCAGGCACTAGGCTAGTCCGCCATCAAGTTAAGAAATCGCGACTTCCCTAAATATACTAGCGAGTCCCTGTCCTGTATTCTGGGCCTGCCCGGTTTGATTTCTATTATGGAATAAATAACGTTAGCTTGAATCTACTATCAATTGTAACTGACCCAGTGATTAATCAGGAGAACTAAATTCGTAGGCAGCATCATTGTATTTTGGTGTTTAATTATAATGAATGGGACGACGAAATAACATCGCGAATTGAAAACAACAACATATTCGTAAAAATGAGTAGTTGACTTACTTAGTGTACTTGACTTTTTAATAGAATCGACGTCCAGTTCGATTGTTAAATAGACATTTAAAGAAAAAGGATTTTGACTTGAATAAATAATATAATTACATCAATAAATAAATTTCTTATTACTAACTGGCGAGCTAATCAAATTTCTACGCAAAGCAGTGTAAATTTCAAATCAGCCATGTTTCGTAATCAATATTTATTACACAAAGATACGCCGATAAAATGTACCCCAAAGTATCGAAAAAGCACGAAATAGCTTTTCTCCTATACTAACATACTTATGCGAACGCATACTACTGGAATTAATAAATCTTCCGTAGAATATGCATTTGAATGAACACTAGTTGCAAATTGATTATTGCACGATCTGCCATCTAACGGATATAACATTGACTTCACTCACGTATATCACGAGGTTTTGGTTGATTCAATCAATGAATTCCAGCAGTATAACTTGCACGATTTTCAACATTTATTTGTATCTTCAAGTTAAAGTAAATATATAATATAATAACGATAACGAAATGCTTAATTTTCCTACAACTCGTCTTTGGCAGTTGATCGAGTCTGATCGCATGCTACACTAAATAAAAATGATTAAGTTCAATGAACCGAACCTAACAACGAGTCGATTACCCGCATTCAACTAAATCCGTACAGCAATTTCTGAAACTTTAAACTGTTTCTCGCAATATAAATTTATTTACACCAATTTTTTCAACTAAATTGCACGGATGAAAAAACCAATACTTTTTTTATCAGTGCAACAGTCTATGGATGGACTCGACTGTAACGACAGTCTCGAAATAAAAAAGAAATATTCAATGCTTGCTGCTATTAACGAAAAAGTTTTTTAAAGTATGAACAACTATGAAACAAAGTAATAGAGAAAAATAGTCTTCTTTATATAGAAAATCCTGGAACTCTCAAAAGACAATATTTGTATGCGTTATCTCGAAATTTTTACGAGCAGTAATACGACTGTTAATCCTACGTGTCCCAAAGCCTCAAAACCATAAAATATAAAAACCTTCGTGCCATGATTTCAAAATGAGACACGTACAACACTCGACTCGACGCAAAGTTATATACAAAAAAGAAGTTTTATAACTAAAAATGTTCATGCGATTAAAAACTACGTGACCCAATTATTTGTTGAGCCTCGAAGATTGATGACGTTCAATGAGAGATTGATTATTGACTATTGTCCATGTGTTTGACACTGCGTTCTACTATTTGTCCGTAAACCAACTATTGAAAATAACACTTAATATAAAGCATATTTTTTTATTTTTATTTAAAGACATAGCGTCTTAACTTATGCACTTAATTTTTTCCAACAATTTTGAATAAGTTGAGAATTTGTGTAAATTGAATTGAATGGGTCTTAAATAGGATGTTTTCTGATATACTTGTTAGTTTCAAAGGATAACTAAGATCGTAAAGCTAGACTGCGCATCTAAGAATCCCGGCAACTCGAATACATGAAAGTAGACGACTTACACATTTGTAAACATAGCGACAGATACAATAAAATCGTATTTTTTTTAGAAACCGTTTTCCACTTGAAAACATTCACAGCGTCCAGGTTTCATGTTTTTTCACGATTTCATGCATTTTGAGTATGCATTATAGCTGATAAAAATCGTCAAAAAAAAGTAAGTCTCGTAAAACGATCACAATAGTTCAAAAGACTGGCAGTAAAATTATAATCATAAAGAAAGCGCGCACATATTCCAGAGTAATAACGTAACACGAACTTTAACATGTGAGAAGCGTTCACTCATTCAATACACTTGAGCTTTCCTACGGTCTCAATGACGTCATGCCGATTTTTAGCCGTGGAACCTTGACTTAAATTTCAACTATTCAGCCTCTTCGCTGTTTGTTTACTTCCGTGTTACTTTCCGAAAAAAATCAACTCAAAACAATGAGTTGCCAAGATGCTATGTTCCAAAATTAAGTTATCAACATCGATAAGGTATTCAATAAAAATAATAACAATCTTCCTATCTGTCTATACGAGACCTATACGATTTTCTTCTTTTAACTCGTCGTATATACATATATATATAGCACCAGGTATAAAACTGAAAACCGACGATAATACGCTCGCTACGAACGGATCTTTTCAAATGGTTTAAATTCTAGGCAATATCGACTTATTGAAGCAAATATGTTCAAAGCACGACAATAATTGACACGGTACACTGATAAGGTATATTTGAAAATTCCTTTCTTACGAGTTACGGGTATATTTATAGTTTTAAGTTTAAAAAACGAAAATATCAAACAAAAAAAATAAAGTCGCGATTCATTGCGCTGTTGTATCGTTGCCAAGTATCAATTCATATTGTTTTTCTTTAAACATCTATTACGGTTTAATAAATTATGACGACTTTTGGCCATCAGGATTCTGTTATAAAACCGTAAACTAATAAAGGGCGACAACAAAATATGGGATACGGGTACGAGAAACGTCGGTTTATGCATTGTAACGTGGCGTTACAGAGCTGGAGGGGATACCACCTAGGAATGACGGAAAAATAAATAAATAGGGATTAGCAGGCCGGACAGTGGGTTCGATGGCACAGTGGTCAGTGCCCGACTTGGCAGTCCGAAGGTATCGGGTTCGATTCCCGATCAGAACTCCTAATTTTTCGGAACTTCCTAGCTCTCTAGCACTCCCTGGTGGCTCTGTGGATAAATTAATTGTAGCGGCGCGAGCCGGGTACCCCGTTATAGCATATATGATGTGACGTGACTTTTCACCCGTCGCGTCCTCCGGCCGGAACAAGGGTCTTCAATAGAGGGTGGGTAAGTAAGCACGTTTAATTAGGATCCACCACCTACCACAAGAATTAGGAGGTTTCTAATAGGATGTATTTTATTTTATTTCGTTTTGTTCTACCCTGCAAAGAAATATTGTACGCCGCCGCTTACTGAGACGCCATCGAGGGAGAAGAGCCGTTAGTCAACTGGAAGTCAGGGGCGATATCAAGAGAGGTTCCCGTGAGCAACGAAAGAAAGCGCCACAGGCGAATGGCCACACTGCCTTTCACGAGCCTCGAGGGACTCATCTATAATCGGCCGACGAGTTCGGTGAGGTTTTCTGAGAGTTTGCAAGCAATGCAGTCCTAACTTAATGACACGTGGTTTTCCATAAAATATCCTAAACATATGGTAAAATATAAAAATAAAACACAATTCAGTGTAAAACCATACATACACATATTTTGTAAAAGAAAAATCTATGCAGTGACACGAATGCCTTGCTAGAGACTTCACTGTTTTCAATCTGTCAGAAAAACATCAAACTCATGGACAGACTATATTCAACATGGAATGACAGTGGAGTACTGAGCTCACCGCTGGACCAAGACCTGTAAAAGTGAGTCGAAAAGATCCACGAAAAAGGACGTGAGATGCTCCTCAAGAATAATCACTAAATGATAGAAGCTTATCAGTGAGCTAGGAACCGACGATTAGACTACTTTCTGGTTTCGCTCCCCAAATTCGCTCGTGGAACTGTACGTGAGTACAAGAATCAACTCGTATGACCAATCAGATACCAATAATTCCTAAGATAAACGACTAATGTGTTTGGGGAACTTAAAGCGTGTGGATCGCTCGTCACTCTTGCCTGGGCGTGAAGAAAATCAAGTACGTTAAATTTGCTGAGAAAAATATAAAAGAGAATAAATTTTATTTAAATTATTAGACTAACTAAAGAAAATTCGAATGCTGAATCGAAAATATGACTATATAGTATTGAATGAGTTTCCTGTCCTTGTAAAGATCCCTGCCACCTTCTCGAGATGGGCTTGTCGGTGAATTGTTCGATGATATGAAAGTCATTAAAGTCGGTTCACGAAAGAACCTGACGTCCAATACTTTTCTGCATTTTTATAGTAGGGCCTGGGGCTGCTGAACACGTGAATTGTACGCCTTATATTATTACCTGGAGTTCCCATCGAGACGAGGAAAGCCTGGCGTCACAACATGTATATATGTATATACTTAAAATCATTTCTCCATATTTCTTCCTACGCTACGCATTCCTAACCCTTGCTTTCTACTGTTGAAACTGAGAAACCCGGTAAACGCTTAAAAACCGTAGGAAGCGTGAGTTAAAGGATAGAAGTTACTAAATCATCCGATACGATGAAAATATGTATTATCCTTTGTACACGCGCACGAGACATCTCGGATAATTATTATCGATTGTAAGCACCTGAAATACACAGCAAGTATACACAAGTGTTAAAACGAGGTTATCAGTATACAGCAAGTTGCGAAGTATATCTGCTTCACGCGATAGCCGTTTGTCAATAGCAGTCAATACCGTCTTTCGAGTTAATAAAGAAATGGATAGTGAAAATAAGGAAACACACGACGCTAGGTTAATATTATAAAAATACTTCAAGCAGGTTCGTGTTACCTGTAGCTTCTGGTATAAGATTTTCATCTTCGAAAGTACCTGATATCAGCAGCATATTTTACAATAATGCGTAGCCAAGTGTAGAATGTAATCCTATAATTTATTATTAGCGCCGCTGGAACTCTCGATTTATTGCATTGCTATTAATAGAAGGCGTAAGGAAAAATGGAAATAAAAAAAGCCTCCCTGACGAGATAAACGACGTTTGATTTTGTGTCGTCGCTAATGGCTGATAAAAAATTACTCGAAACGCATATTAATCCTTTGCAATCTTCATTTATTCCTCTCAGGCACTGAAGTTTATATAGATACTGTGTACGGACTTTATTATACTATGTAACAGATTAGAGCTCTCTGAATCCATAGAAGCACGTCATACATTAACATTATAAGATTTAACGCTACAGATTCTTAAAGCTTTTAAAGCTCTAAGGCTTGACTATCAAAGGGGTCAAATGCAGACAAGATAGAATGTATATAACTTTATCTAGAATCTATACAGATTTATACACAAAGAGATAAAATTATGAATTATAAGGTTTCAAAAAAAAATTACAAAAATAAAATACTTTACAGAGCAATTGAAAGATACATTTATTTTTGAAGTGTCGAGAAATTCAGTTTCTCTAGTGCTCGTAAATTTGTGAAAGCTGGTAACCTTGCACCATACGATCCAGAAAGCACGCGAATACTGTCCATATTTCAAATTGACAAGATAATTTTTCTGTTCGGAAGATAAATATCATTTTTTTTTTGCTAATTAACCTTTTACTTCTTCACACCTTTTTGTCGCATTACGTTAACGGAGACATCTTTCTTATTCTGCTTTTTTATTTACAGCTTCGACTTATCTCTCAGGGAGACATCTTTGTGTGACGAAGAACAATATACACTTTTCACTAGATGCGTAGACATGAATCGAGTCAAAGACTGCACAACATTTGTTCACGTGATAGTGTTAAAAAAACTTCTTCTAATCACTTAGAAGCTTGTTAAAATTCGTAATTTCAATTTTACCAAATATTTAATAATGTTAATTATTATTTTTTTCAGAAATATATTATTTGAATATCTCAGTTGCCCAGTCTGTAGGTAGAAAGTCCTTTACACGCACAGCATATGGCTAAAATAAGTCGCTGTTGCTTATCGACTGTCGGAGCAGAAAACTCAAAGCGCAAAGTATATACATATATAATCTATAGCAAAATTTGCCATTAATAATTCATTTTTGTCAAAAGTAATATATGATAAATCAATAGAAAATCACCGATTACCTTTAAAAAGAGAGGATCTTTATATTTATATACATATATATAGTATATATGTATGTGTATATATATTGCATATACTATATGCATATATATAAATAAAAACTTTCACGCAATTCCGATTAAATATTGCCATCATTAAAAAAATGTATACTGTGTTACAAAACTAATTAAAATCATCCACTCAATTCTTTTAGCTTAATTTATACCGCATAACATATACGCTATACGCAAAATACATACATATATGATACACAAGCAACATTGAAAAACATTGTTTTTGCTATCTTATACGATAGACGCGATATCTCGTGAATCCGTGATTAAAATACACAAAAGCTATTGAAATTGGAAATGCAATAAAGCAAATGCATCGTCAAATATAAAAATAAAATTACGTAACGACAACTTTCGAAATTAATATGTCAAATCGACTAGTAAATATAGATTACACATACGCATTTTCACGCATGAGACAACTACATGTATTATCATACATAGATACACGATGTAACGTTTGGATTATAAATACATTTTTCGTATTTGAGCATTTGACGAATCTGTATTAAAGTAAAAAAAAAAATGGTGAAAAATTCAAAGATTACACAATAACTATCCTCTTTCGAAGGAGGCAACAAAAATACAATGAAACCTGTACTTTTCCACCGATAACATTCAGCCAATAAGGTTAATTGTCGTGCTCGCAGTGACACTCGAGTCACGACCAATAGAGTCTGCATTCTGGATTCGTTACGATAGGCTACACGAGCGAAGATAGAGGCAGCAGAGTCGTTCGCGCAGCTATACCCGTGAAACGTGACGTACGTCGTGCCATCAACTGCGACTCGCGATAAGACTTTGTTTAGAAACTCGTTAAAGATAACGATAGAGTTATTAGCGAGTTTTGGTAGGATCGTCTTATTATCGGCTGAGTTGAACTTTCACCGCACAATCGAACGTAGTAATTAGACGCCTGATCTCAATGAACAGTTTCATTCACGAAGAAAAGGATTTTTTTTCGTAGATTTAAATACTGTACTTAAAATAGAGCTATGACTCCTTTTTTCGACTACTTCGATATATCTACGAACATTGTACGTATGTCGATATAGTATGTGATTTATTACAACTTTTTAGTCTAATAATTATATGATAGTTTTTACATTTATACAGAACACTGTTGTCGGGCAGTTTTGAAATCATTAAAAAAAAGTGAAGCAGTTAGAATTCTCTTAGTTACGAGACCTTTTGGTTATGGCTAAAGAAGTGGCTAATGGCTTAACGTTTCCTGCAAAGCTTAAATTAGGACAAAAACGCACCTTTCGTATGGACTGTGAAGAAAATAATGTAAAACAATGTATCTTTAGTCCCAGTGAGCATTTCTGATAAGTCAAACAGAAGCAGTGGTTTAAACGAAGGTTGGATAAATAAAGTGGCGAATACAAGTTTACGAAGGACATATCATGGCAAATGGTATTCTACTTCACTCGCGCATCAAGTTATTAACAGCTCCCAGCATTGGTTTCGCCAAAAGTAAAAACCACGGTCGACAGGATCCTTCAGAATTCATCAGCTTGAATTCAGTATACAAGATGTTATACGAAAGGGTATTCCGACGACTTTTTCATACTAGCTGATTTTATAATTTATAAATGACAAAACGAGAACGAACTGCTATGCGTTTTAAATATAAACTTTGCATCTATTTAAAATCGATATATAACAAGGATATTATTTTATTCAAATTTTCTTATCAACGCATCTTAGGACATGAGAATTATTGGTTTAATTATTATCGATATTAACTTCTAATTCTTATTTTATTTTTTTTTAATACTTCTAATTCTAATAATTTGGTTTCAAATTTCCAAAGATTGTCTAGGTCTCCCACTGGTCCAGTCTAAAACCATAGTGACAGGCTTTCGATTGTCATAATAAAATTTGTACTAGGGAAGTAAAATCCTCGCTCTGTTGATATTGACACGGGTTCTTTAACGACTTGCAGTAAAAAGTAAAAAAAAATAAAACTTGCTTATAACGAAATTTAGGTAACGTGACCGTTGCCGTAGCAAAATTTAACATTTGCACTGACATAGGTTTCGTTGCCACAAATTAACAAATCAATGATGATAGATGAATGCAAAATTTACTGGTTACCATCGATTACCATCAGCAAAACTCCATCGGTAATGGTCGATTTTGCTAAGAGTTGCAAGTATATAAAATATAAATAAAAATAAAAAGAGTGTATCCCAAAATAACTAAAAATATTAGAGAAATATCACAGACGAGTCACAGTTTTTCGAATTAGGTCAAGCCACGTGGTCCAGCAGTTCGATCCGATTTTAACTTCACAATCATTATTCGGAACAGAAACAGGCATTATCCACGGTCGTCGAAAATCCACTAAAGTTAAAGGAACAAGTGTCGCACGCATCGAATTATTTTACTAGCCCTCAATTCTACTGTACACTTTATGTATGTACACACGTGTGCTGCTGTAAACGTAAATAAATATGCGCGTTCAAGCTATGCGAGATGATTTCTTAATTCAAAAGAAAAAAAACTAAAGACAAAAAACTTAATTCCAGGCTACATAAACGAAGACAAAAAATCGGATCATAAAATCAGTGTAACGCGTGACTTCAATTAAATATTCAATTTATACACGCCTTATATTTGCTTTTTAAAAACTGTCAAAATTCATAACGAGGCGAGCTTCCTAGATTAACCGAATAAAAAATGTACTGATTTACTATTATAATCTTTAATAATTATACCATCGAACAGCAATGCGTACATCACAATCAATGTAATTGGCACCGTACACCTTGTTGCCAAAACGATAATTGATTGCACGTATAAAGATATGACAGTGTCAGACGATATTTTGTCTGCCGACGGAGGCTCGACAATTAAAATCATTTTATACCTTCTTGGTTAGACTTCAAAGGGTCCGACGAGTTACAAGGCTGTAAACTTAATTTAGCGAGCAACCAAGAGATACCGGTACGAATAATCTTATATTTCGTATATCTCCTTAATATTAGAGGTATATTCGGTCTCAGTGTCCCATCAGAATCCGAAATTTTATTAAACGTTGAAACCAGCTTTGACAAAATTTTGGATGACAGCCTTGACAAACAGTGACAGACACATCTCTCGAGTAATAACATTATTTAGTAATCCTTGCATTATAAATCCAAGTATAATCCAAGAAAAAATACATGCTTGTAGAAATTCATTAATCGCGAATGCTGTTAACATATATATATCCAATGCGGTAAACAGGAGCAAGGATTATTTTTATATCGCTCTGAAAATTTATGTGTTTACTCGTGATAGAAATCTTCGTGGAAGCAAAATCTTGCACTATGTTACTACTGCAGTCCCATGAAAACTCCAGGCAGAGTCTTTTGTCTGCACCACCATAATCTATGATGATGATCTATGAAAGATTAACCCAAAATTCGTAGTAAGAATATTCCTTCATATAAAAAAAAAGTGTTACAATAAACGAAAAGCTCGACCTCAACTGTTCTCAAAGTTCTTCGAGATTGCTTTTTTGCGCTGCGGAGTTTCAATTCTCCTGGCATATTATGTTGTTTCCCACAAACTAGATACGTTAAAGTAAAAAAGCTTGAGGTGTGATAAGAGTACTAAAGATTTTTTTACTAATCTAATTCAATTATATTCAATTATACGTTAGTCTTGTCTCAAAAAGTTTTGTAAGCAAGTGTACATTATTGTGCGTTGATTAATTTTGTTTCCCATCGAGAGAAATACGATATAGGTACTAGCTTGAGCGTGGAATTTGAAAATAGAATGTATTAAGTATTTCAAAATATTTTTCATTTAAATTATAATAACGACTTTCGGTTAGTCAATGAAATCATACGGCCAATGTTAAATGCATGTTTATTTTAAAGTCGTTCAAAACGTCTTGGTTAATTTAATTCAGGGAATGCGGCATCTTTTGCATTTACAGGGTCATAAATGTCAGGATTCTCGCGCAGTCATGAAGAAATTGTGCCAGGCTAATACACGCCATTGTATGTCATGAGATCTAACAAAGAACTCAGTTAAGTGCCTACACCATTTTTGGCTAGCATTTATTCTTCTTGAATTTTATTTTACTCTATTGTCAAGAGCATACGCAATAAACATTTCTTTCCTCCCCTTTACATATAGACAGCAATTTTGGGGCTATTTTCCGAGCATCAAGATTTGGAAAATATCATCTAATAAAATCTTTCTTGAAAAAATTTAAATTAATCCAATATCTTTTCAAAATAATTTCTTTTTAATGTTATATATAATACAAATGATTCTCAAATGACATTAACCTCACCTGTAGTATTAATAAAACAACAATGTCATATTTACGTGCAAATCCCTATGCCAATTCATAGTAAACATTTCCCTCCTATCAAGTATATTCCGACTATCCCTCATGGTCTTCGATAGGTCGGACGGGAAGTTTCAAAGAATAAGAAATCTTTTGAAATTCTTATTGCAATTTATAGGTTCGTTTCTATGTAATCAATCGCTGGCCTCCGCGGTTACCATTGCTGTTACGTTTATCAGGAAATAGAAAATGATTTATAACTACTAAATTGTTATCGAACGATATGGAATTTTCAATGTAAAATTCCAATTGATACGTTTAAACAGTATTATTATTATTGTTGTTGTTATTGTCGTCGTCGTTATTATGATTATACAGCATCATCACGGTAACGAGTTACACGCGGAATGATGAGTAAACGGCGGAACGTGGCATTAAAGCAGAATCCTACCGGGAATCTGAGACTTCAACTGGGAAACCAGGAACCTGACGAGGTTACGTGATGTTAAGTGTTACCACTCTATGATAAAACTAATAAAGCACTCCTCACTTCGTCATTTGATAAACTTTGACTTCCTTACCAATTTTTTTTTATGCATTCCTATTTTAGAAAGGATGCTCTTCACGAAAATTTACGATAACACAAAAAAAAATAAAGAATAGATACAAATTACACAAGGTTGCCTAATTTGTAAAGGGATCTGAACCATGTAATTCCTATAGTCGAGTAGTTATGCTTCTTTAATTAACATTTGTAAGGTATTAATGTAATATTATTACACAAAGACGTGCTATCTGTAACGTTTTATTACACGTTATATTTAGGTTTTGTTTTAGTTATCGGTAAATAATTTATAAATCAGAATATAAAAAGTTATACGAATTAAGCAAGCTTAACCTACCTAATACTTTACGTTATGCAGTAACATACGAGGTATTGAACAAATGATGACTGTTCAAACACCAAAATGAGTTTTTTGTTTGAACGTTAACTACGGATGACGCTGACATGTTTCTAAAGTTACACTATCCCATTGGCATGTCAAAATGGTTCAAGTGCTGACACTGTGCATATTTGTTGCAACAAGATAAGAAAAAATATACAGACGAAATATGTAAGTGCGCTTGTGTTGAACCGGAATTGACAAAAAACGTCAAGATTGATCAGGAGATTTTGGCTAGCCACAAAAAAGTTACAGCAGGTGTATATGGCCATGAAAAAAAAAAGATACAAGTGGTAACTGGATGTCTGGCTTGTCATAGACAGCTATGCAACGATGAATTAAAACAAGAAATGTTCAAAGATCAATTAACTATATGATTGCAAATATTATTGTACTTCTATTATTATATATAGTTTAATTTGTGTAATTAGTTTATTGGATACATCCGAAATGTCACACCGTTACAAGTCGACAACTTCCCAATGTCCATGCTAATGCCCATGTATGAACAAAAACTCTGTGGAAAGCTGTGAGTAAATAGTCAAAAAAGGGACTGTTGGCAAGACTTTTTTGTATTGCATGTTGCGTCGAGTGCAGCGAAACGAATGGAAATAGCTTATGATCCTAAGTTAACTTGTCGTTTTCATCATTTAAATAAAAAGTTGTTGAAGTAAACTTCTGATCCTGACAGAGAAATCCCTAAGAAGACAGACAGAATCGGGAAATTGCTTGAGATCTAACGTGTAATTTAATCATTTACATAAAAAAGGGGAATATATGTATACGTAATAAATGAAGTATCGTAATACTTGTATTGATGCTATACAAAAAGATTTCAATTCAAAGACTGATGCGAAGATCACTGGTTTCTTACTTTGCATTTGTTTCCATGTTTCTCATTGACTAGCTATAGTGTTAATGAACCACAGTATGCATCCATTCTAGACTGAAGTGACACGAAGGTGGCACGAGGTATGTATATCGGCCTGTAATAGAACACTTGGAAGTAATCTTGGACGCAGGCTCGTCCATAACCTAGATGGTCATGTTTCTCGATGAAAGCAGATGAGCCGACTGGAGAATAAAGAGAGTACGAAGAAGCGATATACGATATTTGGTGCAGAGTATATATCGGAAGCAGCACCAGATACAGTAGGGCGTCAATCAAAGAAAGACACATTTGAAAAAAAGCAGCCGGGAGTTACATTCAGTAGGACGAGTTCGCGGCATAATCAAGAAAGAAATTCAAGTAAAGAGTTAATAGCATCGTCGGCTAACTGGCCAATATACTCTTAGGATTTAGCCACAAATCTGTCGAGATGAACTAGAGAGACCATGCGTTTCGAGAGCAGTAGACATCTGTGTAGCAGAACAAGCTCCGCTTTGCTCTCAACGACCTAGCTCCTATCATTTCACCATGATTAACACATGCCGTTTAAACAGTATGACCTCTTGGAAGAATCACCAAGTATTTCCAACTACTCACCACCGGTGGTTCTGGCGATTAGCACTCCTAGGCCGATCCACAGGCCGTATTTACATCGCCGACCTGGGTTAGCGGGCAGCGCAGCCATTTTCTACACTTGGGAGCACATACTTCACTGTGACGTAGATTCTCAGCGTCAGGCCGCAAGGCGCAGGCTGCTACGATTTCGGTTCTTTTCGTGTTCTTAGGTGGGGGTTATACCGAGTGGTGAGGGTAACTTCGGCTCGTCTCGGCTTGGTCTTCCGGAGGGGGAACAAGGGAGACCTTTGGGGGCGTCAGCGATGGCGGGAGAGTGCAACGGCGCCCGCTGGGCGCCACTGTGCCGCGACGCCGCAGAAACTGAACCTCGTCGCCTACCCCCCCGTATCCCCTTCTCATCATTCTTCCCCACTTGTAAACTTCTTCTCTTCTTCCTCTTACGTTAGGATTGTACGATAGCTCTCTCATCTTCACTCGCCAGCGAGACACTTCCAGGTACCTCGCCACGCTACTCTGGTTTATGTGATCCTTACTACCTAGTCTCTCTTGTTCTCCAAGGCATGGCATGCTGGATCTTGCATTATATATTTTCAGTAGGGGCATTCTACTCACAATTCTCTGGAATAATCATTGGCGCGCTTCGATACTTCCTACAGTCGACGAATTTCAATGG
Source organism: Calameuta pygmaea (assembly GCA_031762395.1). Taxonomy (NCBI): domain Eukaryota; kingdom Metazoa; phylum Arthropoda; class Insecta; order Hymenoptera; family Cephidae; genus Calameuta; species Calameuta pygmaea. The sequence goes on along the minus strand of JASANN010000323.1, from coordinate 252,416 downwards.
GATTAACGAGAAGAAAAATAGACTGAAGTTTACTTTCCAGAACACTGTGCAAGAATCGTGTCTGCGTTTGATTCCATCGATCGGAGCCTGTTACACGAAATAAACGTTATGACAACCATACTTTCGCCAATTAGATTCGTTTATGAACAGAAAATAATTGAGTAGGGATACTATAATATTCAATAAAGATAATTTTTATAAGCTACAAGTTCATACGTGCTTCTTAAACAGTACGTTAGTTTACTAGATAAAATCTTAGACTGATGGAAATTCTATTCTATTTCCAGAGATACGTGTAATGATGACCAAGTTGAGATTCTAGTCAAAGTGGAACACAAGTCCTTTTATGCGCCTGTAGATTGTCCCAGTATCGGGTAGTATTCCATAAACATTTGAGCAGAATTTCCGAGACTGGAATGAGACTCAGTAATCTTCGGTAGTGCAGAAGCTAGAGCCTAAGATTATTCTTATTGTTAGTCTTATTTCTGAACGTGAACTTTTAAAACTTAAAGTTAGTCAAGCTAATCGTGTTCCTAAGATTCTGGACTCATGAATCCGAGACTGGAACAAATCTCGACCTTCCAGAATAGTCTCGGCCAAAAGGAACCCTAAATTCAGCTTTCTGCAGTAACTGACACATGCTCCACGAACCCTACTCAAGTGTAGACTGTAGATGAAGCATTCAAATCTTAGGCTCCAGTGAGGATGCAGTTCTAAACCATCGTTCACACGATGACGTCTTTAAATGTCTACATACTTATTTAGTTAAGTATTTGCGCGCGACATTCCATTACATCCAGTCTGATGTTACTCCTCGCATCTATACATAACAGCGATTAAAAGACGCCGACAACGATGCGCAATACTTAAAATGACGTCGTACAATTTACCGATAAAATCGATATTTCTCACACGGTGAAAATAGTTTGATTTACGATAATCTCGCTATGGGTATCCATTGGTAACCTGTTGCGCTGTAAAAAGGTCTGGCGAAATTGCACGAATTAATTTTAGAGCAATAACCTTTAAATCTCATATTAAAGGAGAATTGTATTTTTAAAGATGATCGGCTACATTTTTATGAAAAGATGGCTGATGCTGCTGTTTCCACGGGCAATTGTACAAAGGATCCTATTATGCGGCATACGGGCGCATCTTTCACCAGATTTATACTACTCTCTCGTTTGGTTGATTATCAATCGGCTCGATGAACTCTTCTGTGCATTGTGAATTGCATCACTTGACTTTCTACGAATCACGCGACCTATTGTTCCTACGGGATTTCAATTAGCATGAGACATTATCTTGGCATGAGAGGATCGGCTTGGCTTTTGAGATTTAAAATTCATGTATCTGCATACGTAAAATATTACAAGTATATCCAAAGTTTTATGTACTTTTATTGTATTTGCTTATTTATTTTGTTAAGACTCTTTATATTATTATGTTATTATTATTGCTATATATTTTTAACTAAAGCACCACAAGAATCAGTAATAATACTGACAAATATCTGTTATTGTATTTTTTTAAGAACTTCCTTTATTTTTTGGAGCTACCATGAAAAATATTTTTTTTACATAAGTTTTTAATTTTTGTTGCCAATCCCTCGAGGGTAGAAGATTTCCCAGTAGAATTATCCGTATCGAATTAACCATGTAGAGTTAACCGTGTAGAGTTACTCCGTGTCAAGTTGAGCTGCTCGTATATCAATGCAGCAATTTTTTTTTAATAGATCACATTTTTTATTATGGAAAATAATAATAACGTGCAACTATCACATGTTTTTCTTTCTGTTCAACTTTCTTCAACGAAAGAGGGCACGGTAACAGTAATTAGTACATCGAAACTAATAGGTGTGTGCAATAGCAGGCTTGACGTGAGAAATCAAGAGAACGGCAAATTAACGATCCTCTCGATCGATTACCACGCCTACCGTGCTCCACAGGGTGCACTGTAGCACTATACCATCCCTGTGCTTCGATACTTCTGTATTCTATGACAATGGATATAGAAACTTAGTTTTAGGAAACGTAGTAAAATGATATGGATTTTTTTAACAAATACTCAAAGAATATCCTGTAACGTGTCGTCAGAGAGTACATTTAAATATTATTTTTTTGGACAAATGACTATAAAATTACCTACAAATTTGAGACAGTGACGTCATAGGCATCTAAAATATTTTCAAGGAAGAGGAAACCTATTAAAAATATTTTTGACGCAGATTAACGGTTCCATCTCTCGTAAAAAAAAGAAACCAGACAGTCTTTTCTTTAAGCATTTATTACTAAAGCTGTTGTATCTATCTAGTACGAATTAGTATAAGACTCATATGATTGGCAGACTCGCTTATAACGACTCGTGTACCAAACTTCACACTCGTGTTTTATTTATTTTATGTAATTGATTTTGCATTTGCTGTATGGAGAAAAATGTATAGTACCGATTATTAGAGCAATGGTTAATATTTGGACAACAAATTTCTGGCGATAATGACAAAACTTCTAGTAAGATTGACTAAGTTAACTAGTAAGCCTTATTATCACAATAGTAAATTTTGACAGAATTGATGTCATAGCTACAAGAACTTGTTGTCGAAATACTAAAAATTATTAATTCATTGTCTGCGTGTGGGATATTTGCAATACATACAATAATTTCTATTTATACATGTAGTTGTGAATTGGTATCGATATTGTAAATTATTAAAACATAATGATTAATTTCTAAATTTCATATGCTCTATAGAATTATTAACCTCAATCATACCTGAAAATACGTTACCGCAGTTTCCGGTATATTTATTTAAGCAAACACGGTATTACGCGAAACGTATATGTCAGCTGTAATTTTCTACTAATTCTCACAACGTCAACACAAAAACTTTATTACGTGTACGTTAAGACCATCATTATAAAATATAATATTACAATCCACATTTGCGTCACATGTAAATTTGTGTCTGCTGATATATCATACATTTCTGAGTCTTTGACAAACTAGTCTCGCAAGTGTATCATAATATTTAATGCAAAAATCATAATTTCTCTGAACAATCGGTCATAATAATCTCTCAAGCGGTAAAACGATCCTTCCAGAGAGCCTTCGGGTATTTGGTATATTCGCTTAATTAGCAACTTATGCTAATTGGTGAATAATGAAATTTCCGAGAATATGTGCGTCATCACTCTCAAACTAGTTGATTGTTACGATAATCAACACTGAATATAAGTATGTGACAAGCTCATGACATGCTGGTTGTTGCCTTATTTATCACCGTTTATACAATCTTTCCTTTAAGGCTACGCCAGTTTGCGCTCAAGTCAAGGATTGCGGAAAAATTATATACATTCGATGCATTGGTACAAGCGAACCGGAACTCTTATCACCACTGCCTGCCAATGTATAACGTATATTGCTCTTCTTGGAATTTTGCACGTGCAATCGACGTCTGTTGCAAGTGCGACTTAGTCCCACGCCCAACCGTATTTTACTTCACGTTCTGTTACTATTTATTACATTACTTTCGCCATTAGTCACTTTTCTGAATTCCTCTTTTTTTCCCTTGTAATTCTAAACGAGCTGTGTCAGTATCACTTATATGACGGAATTTCATGTTTGTAGAGGTAAGACTTAAAATACTTATTTTAAGGAGAAATATACTTTGACTTTTAAAGTTTTATGCTCGAAAGTTCTACGTATTATAAATTTTAACTTTGATTAAATGCATAAATTGGTCTATGTAATTTTTTAAAATTATTATTATATATTCATATGCATATATTTAGATACGTGGTCGATCGAAGAGAAAAGTTTAAGTTTAGGGGACTTCTATATATTAGAAATCATAGGAAGATGGCCCCTCGAAAACACAGTTTACGCGTGGTCAAATTAAATATCGACGCAACAAAACTTTCAAAAGATTCCAATTCGTGACATTATTTTTCACACTGTGTACCTTTGAAAAATAATGATATAAAGCATTCGTTTCAAAGTCCAACACCCAAAACGACATTGCATATCCACATGTGAATGATCGAATGAGCAGTCAGGTTACACACACCGTATAGGTATGGAGCTAAGCCGTATCTAACTTCAAGTTCACATGACATTTAGTATGGCAGCTAAAACTTATTTGAACAGCAGGCGTGTTTTCGTGGAACTTCGTGAGTTACATTATACAGATCCAAATATATGTGTTTAATCGGCAACATTTATTGATTATAAGAAAAAAGATAAAGAAATATATGTATATTCAAAGTCTATTATAGATTATTAATTTAACATATCTCATCAGTTCATGAACGTGTTAATTTAATTCGCAAATTTATAAGAACATGTAAAAGTTAAACTTCTATAAAAATTTTTCTTAGCCACTTAGCTTCGCATTGCGTTACAAACTTTTTATTATAATTTATAATATATCAATAATTTTATCTAATCATAATAGCTTTCGCATATAGCGAGCGAGTAACGTTCGTATGAATTTTTATGTCATATGAGACATATTTACGCAGTGCTGATAGCCGAGTCGATTACAGATCACGTTACAGAAAACTGTTTGGCATAGGGACGTACATAATCTAAACAAGTTGATTAAATAAAGCTAGGAAATTTGCTCGAGAGTTGCACGCTGCAGTCTAATAAATATATGTGTGTAAGCGCGCGCGCGCGCGTGTATGTGTGTGTGTGTGTGTGTGTGTGTGTGTGTGTTTTTTTCAAATATCACATAACTCCCAAGATTAATGATGATTACGAAATTAACCTAACTGTACAATTTAATATCTATACATAATTGTATGTATATGAAATATTCAATTTTGATTGCGGCCTAGTAAGGTTTGTGTACTATTAGATATGTAAAAAAAAAATTATGTTACTGTACAAGAAATTACTGCCGATATAAGTGTTACAAAACGTACCGACAAAGCTATAATTATTAACATAATCGTAGTTAGTAATTGGCCTGACATAAAGTTGATGAATGATGCAAAGAAAGTCATCCACACCTTATACGTATGTATACATATATGTGTATACTACCGTGACCATACTAATTACACATATGATATTATATAACCTTCGTAAGATTAACATTAAACTTATTCGACAGCCGAATGACTTGAGCCTTATAAAGTAGATACGAAAACAATGCACTGTATAGTAAACACAATGTTACATGTAAAATTCATGTTAATAGTAATTTCGTACTTATATTCATAAGAACAATGTAACAGCGCTATTATATTGACGTTATGAAAACGAATGTGATAGTAATATTGTGTATACTACGTGTATAAGAAGAACGAATAGTAGAATTTTATGATTTCTGATGTTGATAAATCATGACTAAATACATTTTTATAATTTATATTTCATTCTGTATACAAATGGATGCTCGCAATTTTGTAAAATTAATGAGTGGTCCGACACTTATTTCAGCTCGCAGAATAAAACAGAAGGTAACTTAAAGTTTCCTCGTATCTTCCGGAAACCTGTTGAACGAGCTAAAAATAAAAGAGAACGAAGAAGAGCCATGAGAATATAATTAGAGCTAATACGAAAAAGGAAAAGAGCATATTTAACGAGAGGCGCCATGTTAATCATCTAATATTTGCTAATAGCACGATAACCGGTAATAAAACGTAATTCTATACGTTTTTCAAGCACAATGTCAATAAATACACATCTAGCATATTACGAGGATCAAAGAAAAAATTTTTAGTTATGATTATAATTATCATTTTTTTCAATTATTATTTATGATACATTTTACGCTTTTACGTAATGACAATATTTTATTATTTTTTCTGTGTTTCTCTGTTGCAAAGGAAATAGCGTATACATTTTTTTCTATAAAGCACTTCGTACCTTCATATTTAAGTATCCTTTATGCTTCAAATACTCAATATCAAAACTGAACTGTTTATGTAGGTTCAGTTTATATATAACAATATTTAGTTGCCACTTTTTCTATATTTTTCTAACGTAAAGAAAGTAGCACACAAATTCTTTGTACGAAGCACCTACATCTTGCATCCTTTATGCCTTATATCCTGTATACCAAAACTGCACTGTCTATGTGGGTTTGAGTTGAGGTTCCTCTTTTACCTATTTTTTTCCTTTATGTCAGACGTGCAGGCATGAATATTTTATATGCTAATAGTATATGATTCATGATAATATTAATTAAATATTTTCTTCACGTCACTTCCCTTTAAAATGGAACCAGCGAGCACTCACTACCGATTGGGAATGATGTTGCTTGCTCGGCATTTATTTAGTATGCCGCTGGTCAATGGAAACCTGAGATCATCAGACTTAAGTTCTCAATGCTCTCATGGGTTCGGCATACCTGCGAAATGTATTATTGCGCTACAAGCCGATTTGTTGAAATCATTGGAAACTACCTGCCAGACTATTGTGTGCTTGAGTCGGGTTTTATTTATTTTTTTTTAAAAAAACTCATCACAGAATTTTTTCATGACAAACTTGAAAAACTTACCGGTACCGTCCAAAATATTTATTCAGCTGAACAAACGATTAGTTTCGTACGGATGGATGTATTTTGTATCGTTACTTTTTTTTGATAACTTTTTTAGGTTATACTGAAAGTTAACTTTCATTTTGATTTACGTGAATTTAATATCTGTATCTGTATTCATATTCATACACAATTTTAATGATTGGTGTTTTTGGAGCAATCAAATAATGTGTCAGGGGAGACAGTTAAGGTATCAGTTGAAACAGTATTGAATAAAATAAAATCATTTAATGTTCCATCTATTGGTAGAAAACAAATTTGAATTGTCTGATGAGCTGTAATATTGCTTTACGAAAAAGTGACGTGATTTAAGAAGAAAATTCTCCGAGGATCGTAGACAATATTAAGGTACAGTTAATCTGTTTTTTTTTTCAATCAACGCCAGTCTCCCCTACGTTAATCGAGTTGATTTGGGACATAAACGGACGACGGAATTATCATTCGTTTTTATCGCATTAAAATGAGAATTCTTCCCCTGGAAAGTGAGTTTATCGAGTTCCCTTTATAATTGCACGTACTTAAACCGTACCATTGAGATAAGATAATGCGCATTCTAATTGTTGTAATGTCATTTAATTAATGAATCGTTGATCGCAAGTCACGAAAAATGACTGACTGACTTACTGATTTACTATCCTCGGCAATATTGAAGCATGTAATTTGCACCATGGCAGTATAAAATTCTTATCTCAAAGTGTTTCCTTGAATAATAAAAAATTACAAGAAACATACATATAAAGTGTTATTACAATAAAACAAGTTACAATAAAATTGGATATTTAAATCGAAGAATAAAGAATTTTACAGTACGAAGCAAATGCTCATTTAGAAGGCGTCGAAGAAAACGATAAAAAGGCCTGTTCACAATGGCTAAAAAATGTGAGTGTACTTTTATACGCATAAGATACTTGTTTTACAATAAGGTTTACAAGATTCAGCAACAGACGTTTTTCGCAAGATATACGCTTGATTTTGTCGATTTCTTTTTCTTGACTTATTTGGTCGCCTTGCCGTCGCATTGATTCACAGGGTGGATTTTCAAATAGAATCGGATAAGATCGCGGCTTTCGCACTAAGGGTCCAATGTGATTTTGTGAGTGTGAGTCTCTTCTGAACACTATAAGTTGTGTCCACTGAAAGTGCCAGTCAAAGGAGCGGACCAATCAGTAAGCAGGGCTCACGAAAAAGGCGTCATTTTCATCTAAAAAACACAATGCGCGCCCCGACTACGCGAGAGGCTCCAAATCTCGATCTATTCAACGCGCGTTTCGGGAGAAGTAGAAAGATATTTCATTCGAAGGCGGATCCTGCTCACAAAGGAGCGAAATCTACGTCTGGATCCTAACACGCCGTAGCCTCCCGGCCTTTAGGTCAGCTTGCCTTTCCACCCTGGGTTCTTTCTATTCAACCACAAGACGCCTCAGGAACGTAACCCCCAAAATATAAGCCCTTCCTCTTCGTAATCTTGAAATCTCAAACTTATATAATTATTTGCTTGATGCGTTTTTTCTTACATGTTGGATTCGCAGCTGTTAGAAATTTCCAAATTTTTGCTAAAAATTAACTGCATTAAAAACAATTAATTGCTAATCGTTTTTAATTATTATTTTCAGTCTATTGAATTTTTTGCTGAAATGTAAAAAATACATTTTTTTTTAATTTATGTACTTAAAATCATTTCTAATTCGTGACCGGGCTTAGATCTATTGTATGCAGCTGCGTAACTATGATGTTAGAAGGAAGCACTAACTTTTATATGACTCTTAGTATAGGAATTAACATTAAGGTCACTAGTAAATAAGTTATATCTAAGGATACTAAAAGTTAGCACTGCTCTTATGTGACTTTTCACATTCAAATTAGCATTAAAAATATAATTTAACAAGGTACGCTTCAGAATAGTGAAAGAAGACATTTCTTAGGATACTAAAAGGCCTGCAATAATGAAAAGTAATTGATTTATGTGGGAAATCAGAAATGTAGGAGGAAGAAGCTGTTAAAATCTGTTAAAATGAATGGACCTTTAATTCAGCTGTAGGAGCATGGCGACTATTTCTCAGCTGAGATTAGTCGGTAGGCTACATTGGATAATCGATCGTAATTGCGCCTATTTAGAGGGACCCTGCGGCTCTCGTCAAGTCGTTACTCAATTCACTGACTACTGTGTTTCAGACCAAATCGACTATACGTATATATCTATTAAAATATAATTTTATTTCAATTTTTATTAGTACAGTAAATTACAAGGGTTTCATGCAATGAATAAATTTTCTTTACAAAATTCCTTATTTATTTTTTAATAATAAAAATATTACCTATACGTTTAAACGTGAAATGAAAGATGCTGAAATATATTGTTTCAGCATTCAATGAGAAGCTGTTTCAGCTAATGGCAAAGGAAATTTCTTTTTCAGGGTTAATATTGTACAACTTAGTATTGAGATAATTAATTAAATCGAATTCGTATGATTATTCAACTAGCACGGGAGACTCCCTGCAGCGATAACAGCCCTTAAGTTGTACTGGTGTATCGCGACTCTGAGGAGGATAAGGATATCTTTAGAGGTGCTTTCTTTATCACTAAAAGTCAGGTGTGAATTGGGACGACTGCCGCTCGGTCAAAGGGCCGCATGCTACACTAAGGAGGGAACTCTCTTATCCGCCCAGGGGACTACGAACAAATTGGAATCTTTATTTCTTTTATTTTTTATATCGTCTGTCCACTTTGTTCGCTACCCGGAAAAGTTTCTGATCATTCGAATTAACCAGTTTGTATAATAATGAGTTTACGGACTAAAACGAAATTTTTGAAACATATGAGTTTTAGTGTAGAATTGAATTGATTTATGATAATTTTGTAAGTAGTACAATTTCTTTTAGACAAATATGCTTTTCTTGAAATATATATACATATATATACGAAGAATTCTTCGAAGCCTCTACTGAGCTATTAGTATTTTCCAAGACTGCGTATTATACTCATATTACCTTTGCGTAATTTTTCCATCGGACTGCTTTTCTTGGTAAGTATTTAAAACAGCATTAACCTTAAAAAATACTAGTTTCCAAATAATTTTTAATTTTAGCCCAAAAAATAATTTAGATAAATATTATTAATAGAGCAGAAACAAAAATTTATTTCCTTCCGACCGTCAATCGGAATAGATAAATATTGGAATAAGTATACGTTGTGGTATGTATTTCTTACGCTGCTAATATTACAAAAATATTGAACGGGGCGGAAAATAGATAAAAGGACGGCCCTGAGTTTAGTCCTTATTCAGAGACGTGAGGCGAGACGAGATGAGAGCTGGTATAACAAAGATCCATCGGGACCGGTTTCGTGTTCTGCCCTTTTTTACATTCCCCGGAGATGCCCCGCCGGGCCACGGGTGTGAAAACCGACACCCACCCACTTGTTATTTTGTCAAACACCAGCTTCGAAAATTATAGGAATCATGCTGTTCTACCCGTACGGCAAATTACGCCCGATTGCATGCTCTTACTCCTCTCTTCTTACAACCCGTCAATTAAACGTGACACTGGACAATTGCTACCGATCTGTCGACTCGACTCTCGGTTTGTCATTTACTCTTGTACAGAATAGACCTCGACCAGTTCATTTAAATAGGAAGGACATTCAGTTCCATGAAAATATCTACACAGCTTTTAAGACACCTTTCAATGTTGTACGATCATGGGGAAGATATCATTGATTACTTTCTTCTGGCGTAATGAATGATATCATGTAAAATGTCAGATAAATCTTTTTTAATAAATACGCTCTCTGGCCTTACAAAATATCTTTTCTTTTGTACGACTTACCAACAATTTTATTTATTCATATTCATCGCTGTAGTCTTTTTCTATATCAATATATTTGTCAAATTTGAACCTTAAAATTTATTTGTTTATTACTGAGATAAGAAAAATCAATTTTATTAATTCTCAAAGCTGCAGAGAGGCCTGTTATATACCTGTCCTTAGACTTTGAGAAACTTCCTTCAAAGAATTCCTCGCTGGTTGAACATAGAAATAGTTTGTTAAAAGTAACTTAATTTAATTTAATTTTCTAGATAGAATAAAATATCCGTGAAATATTCAAGGAACGTCTATAGGATGTCTGAGCAATATTCTTATGATATTTCTTCTGTATAGGTCATTTTATTGTATCATGAATATGTAAATTATCATATTTAACCCTTAACTACACAGGTCTGACCTTAAAAACATACTTTATAAGACGAGGTCTCTGAGACTTCAATCTGTGGAACTGGATTTTGAGGCCATTGCGAGGAATAGAATAATTCAAAAGTAGAGTTTTACGTCGCTTTTCTCATAGTTTTAACAAATTTAATGTCCAATTATCAAGTAATAATTATCTAGTAGGGTTTTTTTAATTTGTTGAAAATTTACGCAGAGAAAAATTTGGCAGGAAGGCTAAACATAAAATTAGTGAGGTCTTTAAGACCGCATGTGTGTAGTTAAGGGTTAAAAAAAGGGTATAAACAAAAACTAGAAATACTATGTGTAAAATTGAATATTATGTAGAGCAAATTTATAATAAGGTCGCAATACTAGTTTCACTTTTAGTGTGTGTTTAGGCTAAACCAAGTTATATGTTCACTTGAACCCGGTATATGTTAGTTTGTCATTAAATCTCTTAGCCAAACTGCCGAAATTAATCATGTTCACATATGATATCGTTATTGAGAGAATCATGATATATCCTATAAAAAACTTGAACGACGTGCAGTATCTAATATAACAGGAGCGATACCTGTTGACATTTATACGATACCGCTATCTAACTCGAGATAATATTGAATAACAGGCAAGAAAATATTACTGAACTATAAAGATAAGACTACCTATTCACGTTTACTACATTAGTATAGTCTAATATTCATAAAGCGAATGAAAACTTTGATTCATTTAGAAACAAAAGATTGTGCCAGCAATAAACTATATTTTGTAAACTCCTGTAAGCTAAACGTCCTGGTGGCCGAGCACCTAACGCTACAATTCAAATCCCCGAACGTCCATAAGAAACCGTATTTCTATCTCTCTTGCACATACACTTAAGTCCAGTAACTGGGAGGTGTTCGGCCACTGGGACGTTTACCGTAATATATGAAGATGACAGTTGCCGAAAAATCACATGTTCGTAATTCTTAAATGGTTCACAATTGAATTCGACGACAACGATTTCGTAGCAAATTATCAGCTGAAAGTAATGGAATTGGAACGAAAGTCCGTAAGACAATTCCGTGTTCCACCGTTCCAAAGGAAAGGAAAGTGAGTCTGAACTTGAAGCATAGAAGGGGACGAAAAGCAAAAGGATGATGATGGAGGAGAATAAAATGAACGGAATAAGGAGAAGACCGAGGAAAGGGCAGAATGATTCGAAAAAAAGGGTTTCAAACAGCGAAGCGGTCGCCGTGAAATTGTACTCGGCACCGCATCCGGTGTAATGTTTTCATCGCAATGTTCTTGCGCCTCACTCATTATTATCTTTTTTGCTGGCCAATAAGAAGCCTCGATTAGTTCACCAGGCCTTAAAGTATTGAAACATTCTGTCTGCTTTTATACAGAACAATAGAATTCATTCAGGTTTGAAGTCTTGACAGTTTTACAAAATTAGAATATACATCAATTAGCAAATATATATATATATATATATCAAAGATAGATATTCGTATGACTTATAGTTGAAGTGAAGGAGAAGCATACAGAGTAAATAATACATTATGCACTATCCTATATTTCTTTCCAAAAAACAAAGGAGTACCAGTTACATGTCATAATATTAAAATTGTCTATTCAAAGATGCAAGAGTTGTAAAATACTTTTTTTATGGAACTATTATGTCCCTGAGTAGGGAACTGTAACGTAGCCCATATCCAACTGTTACGTTGTGTTTGCTAATTTGAATAACATCGAATAACGGAAATTTATAATTTCCCAGAGTTATTTGTTCTTCTGCACCCAGAAAAAATTCTCAAATAAAAAAGTGTGATTGAAAAAAATTAACATTAAAAATATCAACAATTTGCTTTCTAGTTGTCTACATCTTATGAACACTGTGGTTGTATCATCCAAATAGCATGCAACGTGTAAGCAGGAGATGCTGAGCAACATTCAGAAAACGCGTCTCTGATACATTGTTCACAAAGGGATGAGCAACTACTGTTCCTCAAATATTTACGACATCGCCAATTTATAATATATTCCTGCCGTTAGAAGCTTTATTGCCAACAGTTACCTTTTGCATAGATGTGAGGTGCAATCTAACAACTAAATGCGGACGCACCTTGTCACCTTTGCTGATAAACTTGAATACGGTTGCTAGCAAATTTCTACACGCTTTGCTATCAGACATTTATGCAGTTCCTGTTTTACATAGCATATTTTACATTTCGGCTCATTTGTATAATCTGGTTTGAAAGTTGTTATAAACTCAAGAATACCGCCTGATATTTTTTCAAGAATGGTACGACTTTCAATTTCCTTTTACAGTCTCCGTAGATGGGCGTAGGTTGTGTCAGTGACAGTTGTGAAGTTTCGTGGAGACAAAACCTGTGCGAAACGCAGAGCTAATGCCATTCTGGTGCACTCGAAGCGCTCGCATTCTCAGGGGACAAGCCTTTACGACTTTTACGGAGTATGGCATTTCTGCGAGCTCTACTGCTCTACTATGTCTTATACCGTATGCTGGCTGGTACTTATATATACAGACGGAGTGTATTCAACAAATAAGGCTCTTGTCGAGTACACTCCACATGCCGGCTTACACCCTGAGACGGGTTGCACACTTGTTGCCCATATTCGGAATACAATACATCCTTCTGGTATTTCTTCTCTTTTCTTTTCTTCCTTACTATACCGCGGATCGTTCTCTTGATTTGGGATATAACTATATCGGGAAAATGCATTTTAAACAGACCTGTGCATGAATAATTATGTATCTAAATGGTAGGTTCTCTTCTGATACTTCTGATGATTTATTGTCACGGCGCTGTTGTAAGTAGTTGTTACCGTAAAATGAGACATCTTGCTGTTGTAACTCATTCATATCATATTTGCTTGAATTTTTTTTTTTAATAGACATCATTCTTCAGAGAAATTGTAATAATAAAAAATCGAGAGCAAGGGAATGTTTTTTTTTTATATTTGCTGCAGATGCTCCACAGAATTGAAAGGAACCTGTGTGCTTCCGTTATTTCGAAAAATGCATTGTCTCCCTGTTGGCAGTAATAAGAATTTTAAGCTTTGAATCGTCCAATAGATCATTACAACATTTTATAAATAGTTTGTATGTACAGCTCAGTATAGAGTTCATTTTGGATCATTGAGACGTGGCATGCTATAACATGGCATTACATATTTGATGCTACACTACAGAGTGCTTATAGGTAGGACATAATTGATATTGCCATTTTTTTAGGACTGATACTTTTGATCCACCAATTCTTCATTAGTGTCAATAGGAACATGGAAAATGTATTAACTCTCTAGGATAGAAATTTACACGAGCAGAAGTCCGACGATTGGCTCCATCAACAGCATCACTCATAGTATAGGATGATTGTGAATTCCTTAATACAGTGATAACGGTATATTGCTATCATTGTTCCCAAAAATTCTTTTTATGAGCTCGATCATCTTATTCTGCAAGTAGATAAGAATCAGATTGTTTGATGAAGAAAGTGATATTAGAAATAAAAATTTAGATATACTTCTGCTTGATTATATAATACTTAAAAGTATTAATCATTTAACTTGCAGCTTTGAATTTCTTAAATCTTCTAAATTTCACTACTTTATGATTTCGAGTTTACTCTTGACGTGATCCAGTATCTTATATTAAAATTAAATATTTTAATTATATTAAAATTTGGCAGGAGATATTTTTTTTGTAAATCACACCAGAATACATTGCTCATCTCAATCAATTGCTTAAAAAGATAAGTGCATTCTCCTGTATTCTTTATGATTTGTACCTTCACTTTAAAGCAAATCAACTTGACGCTGTTGACTTCTGCAGACAGCATGTTTATCTTAAACAACTACTTCATAGTGGCGGTCTAGTGTGGAGTATACACAAATTTTAAGAGTATTTATATGGAAAATATATAGAGTATGATCACGAACTAAAACATTTTACCTGAATAACGCAGTAAAACACTGCATTATCAGTAAACTTCCGATGTAAGATATTCTATGAGTAATATGATGTTTTCTTTAACCTCAGTGAAAGACTTCATAAGTACTTTCAGCATTTTTAACTTTGGTCTCTGTTGTAGCATTGACATACATATTTTTATAATGATCCCCATGAACGATTTTATTCTGCGGCATGTTGACAAATTACACTATCACATATATTTATAATGAAATATAAGTAATTTTTTGTTTAAATATTCCAATATACTTACTGTGACCTGGCATTAAAATTGCTTAAAAAGTTACGGCATGAGGCGCATATTATTTTTGTACATATCTCACTCATTTATTTAGTAATTATTCCTTTAAAAAATGCCATTTTAGTAATTTTGAACGTTACACAAATTTGCGTGCACTCGAATACAATAAAGTAATTGCATTGATTCCATGTGATTTATGATTTCCCTAATTATAAATTGAAGATGGCCATTTGCACTTTTCAATCACCTTAAACCCCTTGCTTTCTAATAACGAGTCACACCATTGGTAAAATAATAATCTAATATTTTCTCTTCGGTGCTCTACAGAATTCCAAATTTAAATAGCTGGCTTTCGCATACGGAGCACGTGATTAATTCATATCTATACCTCTGCACTGAACTACTAATAATTGGTATCGATGCGGGAGTTATTATTTTATTAATAAATCCAAAATAATCCATGTTGCAGTACCTATAACAAGATATTAAATAATTCTAAACGTGCAGTAGGCAAGACATGTAAGAAAGTAATGACGTATATCTTATCTTAAGACATATTATTTTGTACTGCAATTAATGTACAGTCAATTTTCAAATTATGTAGCCACTTTTTAAGAGGCCATCTCAGTTGATAGTTCATTGTATTTTATCTCATCAAAATCGAAGAAGGTAAATTAGTTCAGACATATTTAAAAAGATTATATGACCGGAGGCACAATCTGCAATATTGTGAAATTGTTCATGTATATATTTCGTAACTTTTTCATATGTAAGTATGTAAATTCAATAATTATACAGACAGTTATAAAATGAGAATAATTCAACATTTTTATTGATTATCGACAAAAACATTTGATAGATGTAGATGTGCGAAAAATTAAATAACTTTGTCAAAATTTGATAACTTTCTCTGGAATAAAGTACGTTGTACGAGTTACGTACGAACGGTAAGTCATTTGGTTTGTTGACTGGTTAGGAATATGATGTTCGTGGAATGGTGTTTAAGTTTTTTCATCATGTATATTTCGCAAGTGCCAGACTGCTTCTTCCTTTGCTAAAAATATTTTCAACATTTACATTATTATTTACTTACGTCATATAAAGAGAAATGGTACGCACACATAAATGATGTAAAAAATAAAAAAATTGCAAATAAACTTTACGAGATATGAATCACTTTAATATTTTTATTGATCATGGCAATGATAACAATTTTTAAAGTTTAATATTGGTAATGGCTAGTGTTAATTTAAAATTCTTCTTGATCTCACAAATTGAATGTTATCCTAGGAAATATCAGGACTCATTTAGACAGAAGAACGGAAATAAGCTTACAATGTTTCTTTGATTTGTCTTAAAGCTTTACATATTTTTTTTAATGCACTATTTATTGTCGTATTATATTTAACTATTATTTCCAACACCTTTAAGTGGTGCGTTTGCTGTGAATAACCCTGGATGTATATTGTTTTAACACTAAACGTACCATCGAGGGGTCATTTGACCGTTTTAAAGCCAAAAATACGTTTATAAAAAATTGTCGGTAGATTTAGTGTTAAGACAAAATGTTTACTTCTCATTTTTATATTTCTTGCTGGTGTTTTGCACGTTTTTAGTTATTATTTATTCACCAGCAAGTGGTTTATCTTTTGTAATTACAGCTGGAGTTTTTATTTTAAATTCATTTCCCGCTTCACTGTCAACTGATAATTTTCATCAGTTATTGTTAGTGATCGAATTCCTCCTTGAGCTTTCTATGTCTCCAGCCAACCTTCACTAGTTTAAAACTCCTTATTTCCCATTAATTCTTCATTTAACTCCAAAGCCTTTCTTTGTAAGAATAGACCAAAAACTGGCATTCAAGATACTTTTTGTTTTACACCGTCGGTGATGGTGGAGTCTATTAGCATTAGTGAAACAAAAATGAGGGTAAAAATTTATATCAAAACTTTCCAACGAACTGCAGAAACAATGGGATTTAAATTTATAGAATATGAAATGGAGTTCCATTTGGAGATGAAAGAGTATATTTGTAGATGTTGGACAGTTCCAACTTCATAGTGACGCATACGGAATTTCTGAAAAACATGTCACATGTACTATATATTAAAAATTCAAAACGTACCATTGCAGTGATTGATTTGGAGTTTACAGTAAATTCTGGATGCAGATGGATGTACATTTGAATATATCCATAATTTTTGCTTTTAAAGTAACTAATACGCAAATTTTTGTTCTGATGGTGATTATAGGAGCAATTTTACTTAAAAATTACTGAATAATAAAACTTGAGCTATATTCCATAATTAATTACGGTCAGCATTATTGTTTTGTTAATTGAATTTATTAATTTCTACGATTGGCCATAATCACTTAATCCAGTTCGTTTAAAATTAATGATACCTGTTGTTAAATTATGGAATACAGCCTTAGTGGTAATAAATTATAGAATGAGATTGCAAAACAAGAACACACAGACGGAAAACAGACATTATCTAAACTTTTTGAAAAAATTAATTTTTTTTATATTAAATGTTGTATCTATGATCATAATTTTGTGTAAAAATAAAGGCAAATACTGAGATAAAAATATTTTAAGAAATCCTGATAATAAGATAAGTTTCAAACATTATTCATTGTACCAAGATAGGCATACAATATTTCAATTTATATCCAATGTTTGATGAAAGAAATACATCACAGGAAACAAACACAAAAGTCAATTTTTTCTTTCGATTTTTTTATTTATGTTAAATTAAAAGATGCAAACGGATCACTTTTCCTTCTTTGCCTTTGTTGAGGCTTGTTGGGCTTTGATCACCTTAACGACAATCTTCTGTTCCTCAATCAAGAAAGCTCTGACAATCCTGTAAATATAAATTAATTGGTAATTAACTTATATAATTTTTTTATTAATTATATAATATTCACCTTTCTTTTACACATTTGTGGCAGAGCACTCCACCATATACACGCTTTACGGTCTTCTTGCGTTTACACATCCTTGACCGCTCCATTGGTCGTGCAGGTTGAATACCTCTTAGCTTATCTTTGCAGTGACCACATCTGGGGATCTTCTTAGGTTTCTTCAGATACTGGTATACCAGTTTACCTCCAGGAGTACGAACACTACACAAAAAAATTCCAGTTTTAAAGATTTTTGGTAGTATCTTCTAATAATTCATGAATTAGTTTACTTTGAGATTACAAATTTACATTCATAACAAATTAAGAAAATATAATTCATAGAACCATCTGAAATGTCAAGATGTTAAATCCAAAAATGAAATTACAATGACTTGTTTCTCAAAATTGTGACACTACACTAACACGTGAAACAGTCAGCGAAATTAAATTAAAAAAAATGATAACTATTAAACTGTGTAGCTGGAGTCAATGATTATCGCACATATAATTAACACACGTGGATAGATGAAATGACTTGGAACGACAACCAAAACATAACCTCTCTTTGAAGTAAACATGAATGTTTTTAATAAGAAAATCTTCAACGCATAGTGGAATAATAGAAATTAAAAATTATATGATATAGTTTATTATAATATTAAATCGGAAAACTTACACACGTCTCCTGTTGCTTTTAGTGTTGTACGACAAGCGTCGTCGATACGTGAGCCGCTGCACCATTGTGGTTCTGTAAAATAAATGTTTTTTATTTAAAATGTCCCAGATATATCGACATAAAAAGCACTTTCAAACATTTCAGAATCTGCACTGTTTCAAATATCATACAAGATAGCATGATTGTTTCAAGAATTACAGATTTCTAAAAACCATTAAAAACTCACACGAACCTCTGTCAGAGCCAAACGGAAAAGGAAGCGACGTTCTTCAGGAAATTGTATGGCTGCGCTAAGCAGGATTGCCAATAAACTAAAAGTTTCTAGATTTTATTCCAACACCTGACTATGATAATAGAGTATAACAAACAACCCCGTTTGATTACATTTTTTAAGGAAATATATTAGAAAAGTATGTTATAGAATATTTGTATTTACAGCATTATTATATAAGGTTTACGTTTCAAAATTCATTGCCAGTCTAGAAGCATCACTGTCTCTCTTCTATGCGTATAAATTAATAGACAAAATTGATGATCAGAATACTTACGGTGAATGTTGCATCGTGCCATAAGTGTTATTCATGACATTTGCAATGTATAAGTTTAATTTATGGAAAATAATAATCAACCTTGTAAAACATTTCCAGTCAAAATTATTGATAGCAGCAGCCTCTGTACTTCGCATGAAATATATGGTTATAATTTTACCTCTAATCTGTTGCAGTATTAATTAAAATTATTACATATCATAAGATTCAAAGGATATTGGATTGTTCATTTGAAATTGTAATATTTTTAATCATATTGATAATCATACATAAATAATGAATTTTAGAATAAAGTGGAGTATTTCTTTACTGGGTCACTTTATAAGTATATGTAGATCTGTTATCGTTTGGCTGCATTCATTTCATGTGTCAGTTGTATTGATAGTGGGAACATGTTGTAAAATATATTATTACTAGATCATTTAATTATTCTAACGCATTTATTAAAATCTTGCGATGCTGTCTTTACATCTATTATCGACTTCATTATTTGACTTAAAAATAATTGATTATTGATGAAAACGATAGACGGTATTGGTATATCACTTCGTCCTCTTTTCTTATAATATTTCAAGGCTATTTTAAACGTAAAGTGATAGAAGTTTTCATTACAGTAAATTTATTGTACTACATAAGTCTTAAATATTGTTTGGGTTGGGACCCAAGGTGTGTTCGGCAGTTGACCGAGAATCTAAGGAATCTAGGGACATTCCCTCACGACGTGGGAGCCATCTGAAAGAGACCGGAAAATGGCTAGCTACTTTATGTTTTTGTAAATTTTTGGGGTTTTTGGGATGAAAAAGAAAACGTTGTACGGATTTGTAAAGAAAGAATAAAACGGAAACGTGGAAGTGAATTGCCAAAACCTCCCTTTATTGGATCCATAACAAACAAATATGATAATACGGTCAAGTGATTGAAGAAAGAAAAATACTAGGGAGAAAATTTGACTTACAGAAAATGGCGGACATGATGTTATCATATGTCCAATGCAAACCCATTTAAATGGGGGAACTGCGGCTTTCTGTGGCCAAGATGGCAATACTCATAGACAACTACGAGCAACAGTATGCAGTTTTAACAGCAGATATCACAGCAAAAATCAGCCGAATATCGATTCTAAGTGGTAGTAAGTACGAATATTTATTGATTGTTCCAAAACTTTTAGAGAATAGTCTGTGAAATAATATTTCTGAATATTTTTGACATCACACTGAACTGCAATTTAGTAGCATTGTTAGACAACAATAATCGATACGTTTAATATATTTGTAGGTGAAAAAAGAGCACTTGTTCAAGATGTTGATCGACAAGTTGAAGAAGCCCAAGAATTGGTAAATATTCCTATTATACTGTACTTCTTTACTAACATATTTACTTTGGTTTTCCCATCCATTGCTGCTAATCATGCTATTGTTTTTAATTGTTTATTTTTAGTGCATTTTTGATATCTTCAATATACATTATTTTAAATATTTAATTTTTATTTAAAAAGGTTAATTTTTTTCAAATAAAATAGTATAATAATTTCTCAAAACTTAATTTCTTTTTCTGCTGTATTTAAATGTTCGAATCGGAGAGTGTTTTCAAATATAATATGTTCATTTAATATTACATAAAATTAGTAGTTTAAGGATACGAATATGCAATATTAATGCAGAGTATATTAAAACTAAAATGTTAAATTTTATGCTAACAAATAATGTATATTTGAAATATTTTTGCTTTGAATTAGGTTGATTTGATTTATTTTAAAAATATGCATACTTCAAATTGTGCTACTTATTACATTGTAAATTTAAAGGAGAAGCATATTTTATTCTTAGTCTGTAACTATTTCATTATGATCGCTGAGATTTCTCTTACTGCTGTATAAATAATCAATAGTTTTATTGCAATTACAACCATTTAAAGATTTACTATTTCAGCAACTAGTCGATTTTTTGCTTTAGAAAAAATAATATCTATGTTTAATGTTGTATTCATTATAATAGACATATTGTATATATTATTGATAACATTATTTATTTGTATAGTTGGAGCAAATGGAATTGGAGGTACGGGGAATGACTGGTGCAGCTAGAGATCGGCTTTGTGGTCGAGTACAGAGCCACAGAGCAGAATTAAAACGGTTAGCACAAGAATTTCAGTCTGCAAGAGACCCCAAGGCTGAAACCATTGATATGGGAGGTGATGAAAACTGGGACAGTGGAATCATGGAAGACCAAAGAAAAAGGTTATTGGATACATCAGAGCGAATAGATCGTACTGGAAGAACTTTACAAAATGGGTATCGAATGGTTCTTGAAACGGAAGAGATTGGCTCCCAGGTACTTAAAGACCTTCATGAGCAGAGAGAAACGATCCAAAGAAGCAGAGGAAGGGTAAGTTAATTCTTTTCCTTAGATAATAAAATAGTAATTTCTTTGATTTAAATGCAATTTTGCTATTACAGTAAAATTATTATGATTCGTTTTACCTTTCCAATCTAACTTATTGAGGATGCACACGTTTATGTATATGTAAATATTTGAGAGAAAAAGCTGGACAGTGTAAGGCAGATTTATGCATTGTGCATTATTTTTGTATTTTATTAATAAATCATCTAATTTTTTTTGCAAATTCTGTGTACAGAGTTAAGATATACTTAATAATACCTATCATAGATATGTTCTGGAATATACATGATTAAAGGTAACATCGTTTCTATCTTTGTTGATCTTCTAAATAATGTTTGACAAAGAAACAAAAATGGTTACAGTAACAATAGTAAACTTAAAATATTCCTATTGATAATAGGAATCTTCGTTATAATCATTTGCCATAGAGAGATAAATAAATGTTTATAAACTATTATTTTTAAATTAAGTACTTTAAATCTCATTCTGATATCTAGTTTTCTCTAACTTATGCAAAGTATCTAAGAAAACATAGACTATAAATTGATGATTAATACAAAGTTTTTTAATACCTGCCTATCTGAGAATATAGAATCTGAGAATAAAAAATTACTGATATCAAAGTTTTTCTGGAAACTATATACATGTAGTCTATTATTATACAAAAAATTTCTATATTCAAATCCCTAAAGTTCAATAACTATACTTTTTTTTATAGATTTGTCATATATTCGTGACATAAAATCTTTATTATAATTTGTTGAATGTTTATACATACATACATATTAAAATCTTAATATATAAAAATCCAGTGTCCGTGTGTATGTTCCGAAATAACTCAAAAACGGGTCAACTGATATTCATG
>JASANN010000323.1:212524-229948 GCA_031762395.1 Calameuta pygmaea | reverse complement strand
TGGTCTCAATAATTAATTATTAATAAAAAACTGACAATCACTCAGCCACAGCAACGCGTGGCCGGGTCTGCTTGTATTGTATATTTTAATATCGCGACAGAGTGCGAACTTGTCCTTAATAAATGATATTGTGAATACTGCACTTTCCTTTACAAAGTTTTTATTATATGTATTATACTTACATTTAGTATACTCATATATATTTTGTGCAGTTACGTGAAACGGATGCTGAGTTGGGTCGCGGATCCCGATTGCTAACAGGAATGATTGTCCGTGCTCTGCAGCAAAGACTTATCTTAGCTCTTGTAGCTTTAGTCCTCATTATCGTGGCTTGTTTTGTTGTATATTACAGTTTTAGATCCAAGGATTAATATTCTAATGGAAATAATAAAATTCCTAATTTTTGCAAGTTAAAACAATATTTTGAAGGAAATTCGATTTTGTAAAATTTCTTCTTTAATTGCGGCGGAATGTGTTTTATTTTTACCTTTAGTGCAAATTGTAGATCGTTGTCGCTGCGCCTTCTTCTTAGTCATTCCTATATATAAGAAATATTTATTTCATTCCATTTATTTCATTTTCATATACTCAGTTGGTGATGCATATTTTGTATTTCATATTTATACAGAATTAAAGTTTTTTAATATTACGTAAATACATTTCAGTGCTGATAGAAAGTAAATGCTAATTTTTGTGAAAGAAATATCTTTCGTTATGCATTCAGAATCCAATCATAATCATGAATTCAATTGTTATGTATTATTTGTCCTTACTCGTATGTTTGTTGTTATTTAATATAGTAAATGTTATGTACCAAGCAGTCAGATGTGAATTAAAGCTATAAGAAGATCCTCGAAATCGTAGGCTTTTCAAAATCATTCCGCATAAGTATTTTACCTATTAGGAACTAAAATTAACCAAGGGCGATTAGTCGTCAAGTTTGATTGTATGAGATTATCCAAAATGAACAAATTATATGGATGGTATTGATGAAAGCTACTGAAATGTATATTGATTCGCAGACTGTTGCCTTTGATTCTTATAAGCTTCATACATTTTTAAAATATCGACATTCGAATTGCGCTATCAAAAATATTATAAGCAGGCATTAAGTTTTAAGATGTATTTCGACAAAATTTTTAATATTTATGAACTGATTTATTGAAAATTTGTGAGTTGAATCATCCTACATAGAAACTTTTAGTGACCTTCGATATAAAATGTGGAAAGTATCTTTGGGGATGTTTTTATTCTAGTACAATATAATATTGAAACTCAGCTTAACCACCACATTAGCCAATCAGATACTTGCATTTTGGAAATAAGCTGACTTTACCTACTGAGCTGTCTTACAATTAGAGCAATCGACTCAAAAAGATACGAATTTCAAGATTTCGAATTAATATTGAAAAACTGATATTTGGCCTCAAATGATTTATCAAAAGTAAAAAGGATGCAGAGATAATTGTAAAAATGCAAATTTCTTATATCTTGTGTGTTTGTGTTACGATATTTAAAACAAAAAATCAGTAACAGTAGCAGAATAAGTTTGAATCTTTTGTTAAATACTTAATTGTTACCGAGGGATGCAATCAACTTGAAAAAAAACAATCTGCCTAAAAGTTTCAACAAATTATTCAATGGTCCGATAAAATGTATTTTAAGTTTCTGTTATCAACGATTTAATTGTTACACATTTTCAAGCTATTATACACTTTCGGTCGAATTTTCCGTGTATCGCTGATATTGAAAGGAACAGTGAAACAAAAATAGTCATGATAGAAAATAAATAAACTGTATATAATATAAGGAACTGTGAAAGGTGTTATGTTCTGTTGAAATAAAAGACGCGAGTCTAACAATAACATGTTTAATGTCCATAATATCATCATTTACCTTAATAGCTTATTTGTTGTATTACCGTAATGAACTATATATCAGTGGAAATAATATAATAAAAGTATCGAAAGGATAGAACATACTTTCGATGAACGATGTGAAAATCGGTGAAATGGTGCAGTGACTGACGAGAGAAAGATTAAGAGTGAGTTTGAAATAGAGAAAAGAAGCCGAAAAACTGAAATGAATGTTTAGAAATACTTAGATATAGAAAGGATGAGCTCGTTGTTAAGCACTCTGACTAATCTAGATGCTGGTAAAGATCTTCCAGTTGGGGCTTGAAGTACGCCTTCAGTTGAGGTCGTTTTGTTTTTAATGTAGGCGTGAGTAATCCATTTTGCACCGAAAATGGATCTGGATGTAAGTAGATATCTTTAACCTGTTGAACAGTGAAAATAGTTATTTCTTATCGTAAAAAATACTTTTATAGATTCCATAAGTACTATATGAAATTTTGATAATTGTCTACAGACACATTGGTTATGAATTTAAATGCGAACATTGTCAATGTTCAGGATATTAACAGACCAAATATATTATGCAGAAATACGTTGGCTGTTAAATGAAAAAATTAATAACCTGTTCAAATGATTTAAGTCCTGCTTCTTTGCCCCAAGCGAGCATGTCATCGAGTATGAGCCTCTTGACTTCTGGATTTGCACAAAGTACACTGAATGTTCCAGGAATTTTGTTCTCTAGTGCCCAACATTTGACCACGTCGACATCCGGTACAACAATTGCCACTACACAGGATTTCAGGGATTCCCCATGTACAAAAACTTGGTGCACATACTGACTACGAATGTAAATGTTTTCAATTTTCTCAGGGACAATGTATTCGCCCTGTGAAAGCTTGAAGATATGTTTCTTGCGATCAATGATCTTTAGTGTTCCGTTCTGGAAAACAAAAACGAAATGTTGAGTGCTACGTAATGCAGTGTCAAATAATATCGACAACTATAATTTAAGTAAAAAATGGAACCTTTTTATTTTTGTTTAATATTCTTGAAAATTACAAAACAGTTTGAGTTAAATAAATACTTATATATATATATATATATGAAACAGTCATGAAGAATTATTATAGTACGAATATTATCGTCATGAAAGTGTTCCAAAACATTATAAATATCAAACGAAATTTCCTATATGAAAAATGATAAGGAATTTTTTCAGATATTTGATACCCAGACGGGGTAAAAAAATTGTTTGATCACAAAATAGTTTCCGAGGACTGCGAAATTAACAGAATTTGCCTTTTGAAAATGTAGTAATAGAAGTTGCAAAAAATGTTTATCTGAAAGCCAGTGCGTTACCGGAAGCCACATTCCAATGTCACCAGTATGGTGCCATCCTTGCTCGTCAACGACTTCTGCAGTTTTCTCTGGGTCTTTGAAGTAGCCCACAAACACGTTCGTACCCTTGACACAAACTTCGCCCTGATTGTTCACAGCGAAATATTCCATTTCAGGGACGTCAACCAATTTTACGCAGCAGCAGGCTACTGGTGGTCCTACGTGTTCAGGCACGTGGTCGCCCTATATAATTTTAAAAGCATATGTTAATACGTTTACATTAATATCCCACATAAGGTCAGGATCGCATGTTCCTCAACACGTGGTTGTACTTTGCTATTTAATTATTGATGCCAACATAAAAATATATTTGCACCTTCGTTATACTCAGAGTATATTTATTGTTTCCCACCATTGACAGGGTTTACGCTCGAACTAGAAACCACGTGTGTATGTCATTCGAATGATAGTCACCTCAATCGGCACGTTTGATTATTTACATTGTAAAAATCTCGACAAATGGAATAAGTGCACGAGGACTCAATTCGTAGAACGGAAAGGTCTCCGCCTTTTTTTCTCACATAATATTATATAATCGAAATTCGAGGCCTACATTTATTTTTATCTCATGATTTTACGACAAGCTACTTTTGCTTCAGCCAGGCTAGTTTGTACAACAGTATTTTAGTGTCACTTCAACATTATTACTTTCCATGTTACATAGAAATTTACTGAAGGATTATTAAGGATTTGATTATTAAGAGCTACTGTTCTGGGACATTGGCATATTTTACCTGCAGATCTGTAAGGGTTAAAAACGAGTGATCTGTTCGTCGAATATATACGGTAGCTGGCAAAGATATTCGTACAACAAGAAAGTCGGAATGAATTGTAATTTTCGAGGTTAATTTTTATATTAAAAAATGTGT
The DNA here is from genome assembly GCA_031762395.1 of Calameuta pygmaea. NCBI lineage: Eukaryota > Metazoa > Arthropoda > Insecta > Hymenoptera > Cephidae > Calameuta > Calameuta pygmaea. The sequence continues at coordinate 225,825 of JASANN010000323.1, read as the reverse complement.
AATATTAAAAATTTTTTTATATTAAAGTGTAACTTTTAAATACGATTACACGCGTTAAAATACAAAATTTAACTTATTTACACTTAAATTGACTGCAATCTTCTTGTTTTTGTTCTCCACTGTATACAGGGTGGGTTATTTCGGGTAATTACAGCGAAGATCAAAAGAGATTCAAGAGTGCCTGACCATTTAGCAATCCATTATCGAAACGCTTTGATTCTAAATGTAACAATACATCGTATGGTTCGGATGGTTACAACGGGAAATTTATTATTTACGTTTTTTGAGTTGTGAAACCTCATACATGCTTTATAAAAATCATATTCAACTACAAGCCATGAAATTTATCTTAAAATGAAATGTAAACGTACCATAATACGAATTTTAAAAATAAAAATTAAAACATCAGCTGCTTATAATATCTTTAAGAAAGGAGGCAGACAAAAATTCAGTCTTTAAGAAAAATATGTATTGACTTTGTTAACAAAAATATTTGGAATTGACAAAAATTAATTGAAAATTGATTCAAAGCAATTGAATGTAACAAGAAAGTAATAAATCCACTTTCAGCGTATGAAGTTTTCCTCGTGTTTATTTTTGAGATATACTCCAAAGTCTGCCTGCTGAGTCGTGAAATATGTGGTTTATTTAAGGAACGTTTATTGACTAGTTCCCATTTAGAATCCAACGGCTGTTATCCATAAGGGTATTTCAAAGCTGGTCGATGTAAATGTCATTTATAAAAAATGCAAATATATGAAAGCTGTTTATTCTAGCTCTAATATAAGAACAAACTTAAATAGCTTGTTAAATATAAGCTAATTTTTGTCATTTATGATTAATTTTATTCAATTATCAATTGCAAGTTTCTATTCCTGTCCTTATCTTAATTTATACTTTGCTGACATGTTGGTAAGTGGACAAACTTTTATGAACATGTTACTTCTTGCGGAGTTTTAAGAAATTATGCCTGGTTCTTTTAAATGTACCTGTCGTAATGTACATGTAACTTTGATGATCGTTTTAAGACATACCTGGCATGTAAAAATGATATTCTTTTGCCCTACTATAACTGCAATGTGTGTTTGAAAATATGCAGTATGTTTGAATGTTTACACCAATACTAATGTAACGAGCTAATGAGTTCTAAGAATAGCGCGATATACGAAGTTAGTTCTGCTCGCGGCCCATTTCATACGAATCAAGGCGAGGTTCCCATTGAGCATGTCTTGGTACAATTAGGTGGAAACATAAAGCGTTAAACACTCACTTGAATTTCAAACCCTTTCTCTTCGTGTACTCTACTTTGCATTGGTTTACGAAATGGAGTGCTAATCTCGTTGTAAACAATAAAAATATATAACAATTGATATTATCGGACGATGCTATACAGCAAGTAGCAAATTACATCATAATAAATGTCCATAGCAGAACATATATATTCCCATATTTCTACGCGATATACATGAAATAGGCAACATTTAACATATTTCAGTCATGGCTCCTATACAAAATAGTACAAAAATTATATCACAATTAAGTTACGTTTGTCAAGTTGTTAGTTGAATTACTAAAGAAATTACTAAACATTTTGGAAAAAGTTGGTTAGTAAAATTGAAACTTAAATTAGAAAAGTCAGATGTAAAATCAGTAATAATAATTTAAGCGTGCACGAACGTTTTGAGTATTTAATAATTGAGCAAGTATAGCACTCTAAAAATTTTACATAGTTGAAAAAAATGACCTATTAAATACAGAAAAGTGTGCTTGCAATCAGACAATATTTATATGCCGTGTTGTATCGTTATCAGTAACAAACCTGGACGGTAAGCGTGATGGGAGCGCAACATTCTGTTTGACCGTAACCCTCGACGATGAGACACCCAAGGACACACCTGGTAAAGGTTAATACATTTCCAGCAAGAGGTGCCGAACCAACCACCATAAGCCGTAGCCTACCACCCATACTATCTTGGATTTTCTTGAAAGCAATTTTGTCCCAGAAACTGTTATTCCTTATTATGCTTTTCTTGATTTCTGACTCTTTCGCTCGTAAGCCCATGTTGAATAACATTCTTTTCAAGAATGAGCTTTGGAGTTCAGCTGAAACCTAAAAAATGTATAATTATATATATATCATTGAAGGTAAAATATAAAACAATATTTAAATATATAACGAATATTTACAAAAATGAATTAATGCTTTAAACGTGCCAATGCTTCTATTTAATAATATGCAAAGTGCCAACTATATTATAAGTTGTGGTAATTACTAATTACTAATAATTAGAACGACTTTTCATCTCACAGATCAACTTGTGCGACAGATTTTTTTTATCAGCTAAGGAAATAAGAAAGTACCGTCAGACCCATTGACCCGTTGTTAAGATCATCCGTGATAAAATTAGTCACTACGAATTCATCCACCTGCTGGGATTATGGCAGGAGATTTTGTATCGCATCTGTCGTTGGCACGCTAAAGACATTGCGCAGCGCGACTATTATCATAAGCAACTATAATTGGGCAGGCATGTGAATGTTCCGGAGTGAAAACGTGAGTCCCGCGAATCTACAATTTTGGACGTGTTCCCACTAACGTACCAAATCATCGGTTCTTGTAATTTAAACGAAATTGCTAAACGAAGCTTCGAGGATGATCGAGATCATTTTTTTTTAATAGTACTTGTACTGGCAATTACGCAATGCACAGAATGTAATATAGCAGTGAAGCAGCACGATAAAAAAAGATCCATTCCATAGTATTCGATTTGCGTTATTGATAAAATTGAAATCTACCTTGTCGTATAAGCGGTTGAGTAATCTAGGTACAGCAGGCATAACTGTCGGCCTGAGAGCTTTCATGTCTTCAGACAATCTTTTGATATTACCGCTGTAAAAGCCAACAGAACCGCCCACCATGTACATGCCGTTCTCGCAGCATCTTTCAAGCATGTGAGCCAAAGGTAGAAAACTGATCATCGTGTCGGAAGCTGTGGGCTTATGATCGCCTAGTTGAAGAATAACGGCACAGACTCCTGCCATTACGTTCTGGTGAGTGAGCATAACGCCCTTTGGATTTCCTGTGGTACCGGATGTGTAGCAAATAGTGCAAACGTCTGTAGGCCTTGGTGGAATTTCAGGATGATCTTTCTGGGAGCCAAGACGTTCAACATCCTCGAACCTTAATAATTCCACACCGCGATTCTTTGCTCTCTGATTCGTTGCAGGTCGCGTCTCCTTTATCACGATTAATTTCCGCAAGCATCTGTGATAAAAAAAATTTTAAGTACGCTTAACGTCTTGCTACTTCCCTTTATCGAAAAAGACACGATTATTTGTTCGAATATGTTTTTGATTGTATACATTTTTTTAAAGATTGCAAAGAAACGAATTTATAATACAACCTTTTGGATTAACTAAAATTTTTTTGTATTATAAAAATTAAAAATTATTTTCTTTTTTTATGACACGTAATATTTAATGACAATCGTGGATGCTATTATTACAGGGAGTATCCAATTTTTTTTATACGATTTGTCTTGTGGGAAGTTAAAGTCGATGCTTTTGACTTTAATGGTATCATAATACCATACGCTTATCTGAAATACGTGAGATTAAAATTCGTGAGTTTAATTTCAGTGAGAGAGGGGGTCTTTTAAAAATTACCCGCACACCTTGGTGCTTTGTCGAGCAGCAAATTACATTTCTTATCATCTTCGCAGACGACTAGACTGATTTCTGCTTGGTTGATGATGTAGGCACATGCATCGGGGCCAAGAGTATCATATAAAGGCACTACGACCAAGGAGTAAGTGTAGCAAGCCTGTTCAGTCAGAATCCATTCAGGACAATTCTGACTGTAAAGACCAACGAGGGTCGTTGGTCCTGGTGCGAGCCCGCACGAAATAAGACCCGAGCCAAGGTTCCTTGCTCTAAGCAGAGTTTCATTGTAGTGGAGCCACTGGTATGGTTTGTTGGATCCGTCTCGCCATCCAAGACAAGGTCCATTGTCTATTGGCAAGAAGATTGATTTTAATTAAAGTATATACAAGGTGTTCGAAAAATGGTGTTACAAATGAGGAAATAAGATTTGGTCAAATAGTTCTTTTTCTAATTACAATGTAAAATAATAACAATCGAATTTCATTGCGCGCGCAGCTTATCTAGTTACTTTTCAACGTACGGACCATGTCGTTTCTACTGCAGCCATAAGTCACCACGTTACCTTTGAGTTTGCGTGTATACTTTTCGTTATCTGTGGACATGCAATTCAAATAAGGAAGAAAATAAATGCACGACTGAAAATGATGAAAATTCAGTTTATCGTGTTTTATCGTAATTATAAAAGATTTTGAAATTGTTCTCAATGCATTTGTAAACATTTGTGTACGTTTCAACATAAACTCTACATAGTTTTAAGCATCTTTTTTAACTTGATCGCAGCCTGTTACAATTTTGCTACCATTTGTGCGGGAGTATGTACATGAAGAAAGATATTCTGTTTCAAATTTAAATAATGCACATTATATAATTAATAATGAATTTTGGATTCATAGAGTAATGCAATTTTTTATATTTTTCAGCCATGGATGATACTCGACAAATGGAAAACTCACCAAGTCTCATTTGTGATGAACTATTTTGACATTGTTAGTAGAAGGAAGTAATATATTTCAAAGTTCCAAGTGTATTACAGATTAACGTAATATGAAAATTGTTTGAAACTCTCGGCTTGATATTAATAACTATTTAAGTGTATTCAAACGGCCAAGAGATTACCATTGATATTTTGATAGCGAAAAAAACATATTTGTTTTGTCAAAGATTTCCACACGCTTGCTATGCTACAGCTGTTTAACATTAATCTAACGGACGTCCAGAAAGTACTAATTTAAATATATGATATAATATAAAAAATTACTTACGCTATACGTTACGGTATTTGTAAGAAATTCATTCAAATACAATTAATATGTAATAATTATATTTAAGTAAAATAATATTATATATATAATGTCAGTTCTATCTAAAAATAAATTAGCACAAAGGATTTTTAATTAGATAAAAAATATTTTAAAATACTAAAACTATGTAAAAGTGATATAGAAAATGAGAAAAAACGAGTCATGTGATAGAGAATTATAGACAAAAGAAAAAAGTGAAAAGACAAGAAGTAAATATTCACAAAATGATAATAAAATAAACGAAAAAAACTTTAACAAAGGGAAAAGTAACAAAATACAAAAAGAAATTTATAGAAAGGATTGCACTTGAAGATATTAATCGCAGGTCCTATGATTTATATCCATAATAAAAATAATATGTAACAAGTAAAAAATAAAAAAGTTAAAAAATTGTGACTATTTGCAGTTTAGGCACACCGCAAGTGCTTACACTCGCTTATGAGCATAAGACTATGTTTTACAAAATTCAAATGTGCAAATCTATATATTAATTATATAATTAATGGATTCCAATCAATAACCGTTCAAGACATATATTGAAGCATATTTATTTTACAATGTTTTATTTTATTTTTTGTTCTAAATATTGTTTAATTATATTTCATTTCTCAATCTATAAGCAGCGTATATATTTGAAATTCAACTGTTGCACAAATTTTATACTAAAAATTGTGCTAATAAAGAATTAAAAATTTTAAACCACGTGCACTAATTTAGACTATTCAGCTCTGTCGTGTCGTTTTTGGCGGTATTAGTAAAGCCCTAGATTTATTAACAAAACGCACAGCTAATTACTAAAAGATATCGATCTTTAATTACAAAATTGATACAGCACAACTAACCAGTAGTTATTCGCCGTGGTGGCTCTTTTGGCAGGTACAATAAAGAGTTATTGTTGTGTTCGCGTCTGTTTATAACATGGTGCAACAAATCCCAGCTATTCTAAGTTTCTTGTATTGTTTTCCACATTGACATTGATATAATATCCCAATATGTGACTTTTTGCGATGTGAATATTCAGTAAACACCACTTTGCCTGCATTTCAATATTATTAATTCTCATGTGATAAAAATATCGTAATACTTATTCTTGTCTTTATGCAATAGACATTCTATAAACTACGATACGGAGTTCTACTTCTAGTATAAAATTACAAAATTTATTTATTAAAATCAAATTTTTGGAATTCTCACAATAAGTAGCATATGATGGATGCATAAGTATATTCACTAAAGAAATTTGATTTTTTGCTATAAAATCAATATTCAATCTATTTATTACTGAAATTAATACTTCACATACAAAATTTATCTTTTCATGCAATATTATAGAATTTGAAAACTTACTGGATTCTTTAGCCCCCTTGCGGAAGGCTTCGTACAGGGTTCTTGTGTCCTCATGTATGTAGCTGATGAATCGGCCGTCCTTGCTGTCCTTATAAAACTTGGAGACTCTGATCAATTCCGCACCCTGAAAATCGTTGCACGTCCATAAATCCCGTAAATAACTGTGTACACATAGTGTTACGTAACATCGAGAAATTACAAGGGCTGCACTAAATATAGCGACACTGTAATGGCGGACATAAGACGAAGTAACAATTATTTTTCTTAAATAAATTTCCGCTGCAGGACATTATCCCATTCTTCATTTTCACATCCACCTTACTTTTGAATATTGAATCATAATTGTATAATTTTTTTTCGATCATTGTTGGTACGTCGATTTATTTTCGTACACTTGTGTCTTCGTATAGATTTTCTACTTTTTTTTTCGTCGTTTTATCGATGGACTTACGAAGGAGTTAAGCCTTGGAGCTCACGCGGTTAATTTTGTTTTTGTATTTTTGGAAGTAACGCGCTCGCAGCTGTGGCTGTGAATAAAAATCCAACGTGGGACGAAGGAATGGCGAGTATATTTGGTTGATGTATATGAGTGAAAAACTTAATAAATCAATTAATTAACGTTCAGAAAGATTTTGTAACACCAGTTTTTGTATTCGCCACGCGTTTATTTAAATGTTCGTCAAACTGAGGTTATGTGATTTCGCGAAAGAAATATTGAGAGAAAACAGGTTATAAGAGTTGTTTAATGGATATCGTCAATTATAAATGTATCAGGACGTGGTAAAAATTTTAATAGTTATGGCCCGTTCGTTAGAAATATTTCAACAGATACATTCAATGAAATTGAATCATACAAAATTAATACATAATATAAAAATTTTGAATTAAAAACAACGTTTAGGGTAAAGATCAGTGTGTAAGAATTTTCGAAGTTTTAAACAACAAATGTAGAGCAAAATATAATCCAAGATCGAATACAGCATTAATAACAAAAATAAATCCAATTAAAAATGAAGTGATAAGTTGCATCATTTTGAGTTCTCAGACTTGCCATGTAATCGACAAACAATTGTTCCGGTCGATCAAGATATTGAATTTCAATGAAACTAGAGTAAGGAAAATTTTTTTGATTTGAATAATTTTGAAGCAACAATTCGTTGCGTCATAGTCAATTGTTAATTAATTAAGAAGGGATAAGTCAGGAATACTCGTCAGGTATGTAAAGATACGTGTATCATACGGGTCGAAGAGTATCGCGATAAGATTGATAAGTGTAAAGCACCTTAAGAGTTTCGGACTGATCGTTTAGGTCTATCGGTATGCGGATCGGCTCGTGAAAGAAGCAACCCGGCATCTCGGCTGCTCTTCCGTGGTTTCTCGCGCGCACTGCCTGCCACTGCTCTTCCCTACTGATCACCACTTTTACACTTCAGGAAGAGACGTTCTTGGGCTTCGCCCGCTTCTCACGAGGCGCCCCGCCAGCCGCACGTCTACGCCCTCGTGTCCATCCCCGAATTTCGATTTAAATATAGGCAGGGACGACCGAACCTCTCCGACAGAGAATCTGGACTCACGCCAGCTACCTCGTAAACATGCTCGCTGATGTACCACCTGACTTTTTCTTATTCTTATTCCTATTCTCCCGTCTGCTTCTATTCTCCTTATTCTGTTCGCTTGCTTCATTTTAGATGAAATCAAACTACTCTTTGCTTCGTCGCTTCTTTTTTCTATATGCGTGGCTCGCAACACGAGGCTCGTGAGCGAGTCGAGTTCGCGATGCAGATATGAACATCTTGGAATGTCCCAGAACCTTGCGCAGAATTCATTGGACGTTGGCCATTAAATTGGTTTACCTATTTATGAATTGAACGAGATACTCTTCGGGGAAATTTAATTTATGTTCGTTCTATTATCGTTAGAATGGTTTATGGTGAAGTTTAGTGTGATGCATGTGATATTTTCATCGTATTCGGATAAGTGCCAGTGAGTGAGTTTAAAATAATTAGTACAAGATTATTCATTTGAAATTTTCTGAAATCATTGCAAACGTACAATCTTCGCTTTGAACGTTATTCAAATATTGTATATTCGTTTCAAACGTCAGCACCCAATTGTGTATACCATATTTCATGGCCGTATACATATATCATTCCTTTCAAGTAGATGGTACATCTTTTTTTTAAGTTCAGTTGTACAACTAGCATTTTGTTAAATGTTTTACGATTTACCAATAAATAACTTTCGTTTTTCATAATCAAACGCCAGTTTTCTTTTATCTTATTATTCGATTTCAGAAGAGTTTAAATATGAGGAACAAGTCATCATTATTATAAGTGATTCGGGAGATGTTAAAAGTCAAAATGAAAGAATGAAACTGGCTTTTAATTCGAATTTCTATATTTCCTTTCATATTTCCTTCTGGGATTCGAAAACTTATGTTACATAATAATGCTTAACACTTTAACGGCAAGTACTATTGCATATACGCGACTTTGTCTTGTGCTATGTGAAGCTGGTTTCATCAAAATTAAGCAAGGTTTAACTGTCAAGATTAACTATTCAATTTCGGAATTTCCGGAAATACAGTCATCTGATTGGCTAACTTTTATTTTTTTCTGCCTAAAGTGCTCTCCACTGAAGGTTATGCAACATTGGAAGGGTATCTTTGAAGAATATTTCTAAGTCCCTGAATCTAAATTTATATCAAAAAGCGACAAAAACAAAGTGATGAATACAATACGGTGACTGAAAATCCAAAAATACAATCGATTCGCATTGATTAAAGCGGGATTCGCATAATATCTCGAAAATATTCATTTCCAGTTTCCAAATGGTAAACAAAAATAAAAATCCCGAAGACTGAATAATTTAGATATCAGATTTGGATTCAGAGACCTGAAAAACTCAAAGGATCCAATTGTCATTGAAATGAGAAAATTTTTTGGATTTACGATCGCTATGTTGTTTCCGCGATTTTGAATAAAAAATGTTTACTTCAAATTTGAATTCAACGATCGCAAAAGATCGTTGGAAACCACTGGTCGTTTGAATCGCGGCAATGGAAATCAGGGTGCATGTATTCGCGTCTGTGACAAGAAAAGGGGTAACTTTTGTGAAAGCGATCCTGTAACTGTATTCTCTAATTCGCAAAGACAGTTAATACTGTCGAGGAATAATGATAACTGTATTTTATCCAATGGCCACGTTTTCCTTCTTATAGGCCTGACAAGTAGATTGAGTAAAATCTAGATATCGATATTTAACGACATTGACATTGGTCGCTTCGAGTTAGAAAATGGGACTTACTATCTGGCGGATAATGAGAGTTCTCGCACGAAACATTCAATCGCCAAAGTTTCTAATTTTAGAGTTATGCACATTTTTTTGTTTGCATTTTCTTATGTAGGAGTGAAGAGTTTCAATTTTTTTGAGTTAAACATTAGCGATATACTCACAACTGACCCTAGAGTATTCAATGAGATGTAAACATTGTTCGAAAATATTTGTTCATGTACACAAATACATAGTGTTTGGTAACGGTTTTTTCCCTTTTGGTACAAAGAGCCGAGTAAAAAACAGCAGTGATTTATTTGCACAGTTTTTAAAACGACGTACAATTTTTTAAAGCTATATTGTAGTATGCCGTTCCTGGAAAAATAAGAATACAGTATCCACACTTTATACATAATATCTTTCTTTATACTATATTCGTGTAAGCAATTCACTAGTGGCCAGTTTGTTCATCTTTGGTTAAGATTTAACCTGCGCATAAATCCCCACCTAACCAATCATTTTCATATTTAAGCCATTAGTCAATGGAGCCATATAAATTGATATAGATATTTCGAGATTTGTCTTGAAGAAAAATATCTGTGGTATATATGTATATAGTAGTTACATAAATTGCGTTCCATATGTTATACTTATGTATAAACATTTTCCATTCAGTCGTAAGTATTCGTACGTGCATTTTGTCAAGGATGAATTATTGTTCAAAATTAGATACGCCATTTATGATTTTAATATAAAGATTCGGCCGACGAGTTCTTTTTGATAGTTCACAAACAATGCAATTCTTAAGCAAATCACACGTGGGTTTTCATATAATAACGTAAATAAATGGCAAAAATTGAAAAATAAAATACCTATAGTGCAAAACCATGCATATGTATACTTAGAAAAAAAGTGTTTTATGTAACGACAGGTGTCCCTTGCAAGAGGATTCATTGTTTTCGAACTGTCAAAAAAACACACCGAACACGTGGACCGGCTATAGGTAACGGTCATTATGTATTTATTATTATGAAAATATTTTCTTCCTTTGTACATAGTATACGAATTATGTGTAATTTCTAGTAGTAAAGTCATTTTTTCTTTTAACTTATTGTTTAAGAAAAGAAAATTGTACTAGTTTTGTACCAAAGAAAGAAAAAAAGAAAATTAATAAAAGGCTAAATGTAGATAGGCTTTGAACAGGATAAATTTTAATCTGGTTCGAAATAAGTCATTGATATTTTCTATATATCTTTTTATGTAATCTCAGAATGAATCTATTGATCTTGGATTAATTCTATAGCCGAAGCTATATCTATATCTTTTTTGATCAAAGATAAGGAAAAGAGAATAAAAAGTTGAATGTTATAATTAGCTTTGCTTCTATAGCACGTTGTTTGTTTTAGTCGATGCAACTTTGAAGTTTGATAGTGCAAATTTACTTTTGTTTTTAAGAGAGCTTCAGATCTTTTCTTTACCATGCGAGTAGAATTCTAACGAAAATGATAAATAACATAATTTTTACATAATTTCTCCCCCAAAGTGGAGTTCAGTACATATTTTGCATATGGTTAACAATCATTTTGATATCATTTTTGCTATAATTAGATAAAAACTGAAAGAGTAACCCGACTCAACACTTTTATGAGCTGACTAGGCTTGTATGTGAAAAGAATAACAGAATTGAAATATTCAGAAAAGTTTATATATTCATTTATAAAAATGTGTAATTGCATTTCGATGCTAATTAGTCGCATCGAAGAAAAACGACTTTACAAGATTTTAATTATATATACCTTTAAGGTAGTGGACACAGTAAAGGAAACTGTATCCAGTCGTGAAGACCCTTACGGTTGCGCAATGTCTGCAAGAGGGACGAAAATATAATGTTTTATGGAGTGTCTATGACTTGACCCTTTACCGAAACCAAAAACAGACACAACGCGACCCAGTTTCATGATTTATCGCACATAACCACTATAAATAATGCAAAAGTTCACTGCCGGTTTAAATTCACTTTTTCTGTAAATGTTAATTTCATCTGCTCGAACTTCCTCAACCTAATGCGATTACATATTGTGACAAACCTGTTTGACTATCATTATGATCACGAATTACAACTCTCATGACGAATATTAGAAGAAAGGTAATTTTCTTTCGTCACTAAATATAATATTAATATATGTATTTCCTAAAAATGATAATCGAATATTTATTTGCTTACTGGAAGGAGTCTAGATTGTGCATCCAAAGGCACTAATGGTTTTTCTGGCGACGGTCTTGATGCTAAATAAGCCGCAATTTCCGTTAGCACTAAAGCACCTGCAGCACCGCCCAGGTAAGGTAGATAATCTTTGACGTATGCCTGCAACACTAAATTTCGACAATTACATATAAACTAAAAGTAATCTAAAACTATCTACGGGGTTTAGAAATTATTGAACAATCACGTTCGCGTCTTCTTCTCAAATGTTACACATAATTTCTTAAATCTCTTTAAATCTGATAGACAGAAACGTAGATGTCAGAACTTATTATAAAGTATGTAAGTCGTCAACGGTTCTAGCGACATCATACAGAAGAACTTCGACGCTTGTTGTCGCTAAAAATGATTCCTGTCGGTAAGAACTGTAACTAAAGTAATGCATACAAAATAGTGGTTCAGTACATGCATCTCTATTAATAGAAAGAAATATTGACTCGTGCTTATGCATTTTGTATAGTGCTATAGGAGTTTCTATAAAATTTCATTTATATCAATGCTACTGCATACACGCGAATACAATAAAAAACTATGTTATTCCGTTCACATTTCGTGTTTGTAATAATAAATTTTATATTTTTAATACAATGTGAAATATAATTATTTCAATCAAATTATAAATAATCCTCACACGTTGACACTATTCAGTAATAAGTGCAAATATTGTTGCGCATGAAATTTATTTCCTTCAAAATTAATAACAGCATGAAAGAACAGAGGGGATAAGCAATGGACTCAAGAGGATAAAATTTAATTTCTACAGACTTTTCTAACGTTTCAATTCTTCTACTTACTGTTTTCTTGCCTATTGTTTTGTAAGTCCTAGACGTTCAGAGTAACGAAAAAAAAATATCTGAATTTTTGTGTAAAAGCTGGAGCAATGCACAGTGGAGTGATCAAGGCGTTCGAAATGCCAAAAGCCGAATGATTTGTGCTAAAGCAGAGGCTTGGTTCTTGCTTCTCCGCGCTGCGGTCTTTTACTTGGGTATCTGCGGCGTTGTGACGTCACTCTAGCGTCAAATCGATTGAGCAACCAGAATACGAGAGGGCGCCGCGACGCCCTTGCCGTCCTCTACTACTGGAGACAACGGTCGAAAACGATCCAGATCTTCGGTCAAGTTGCTGCCTGCTATGTATAATGTAACTCCCTTTTTCGCGCGATATTCAAAATTATTCTCGCATATACGAGGATCATTGCTTTTATGTGTTCTTCCTTTTTTGCAAGTATGAAAATAATATAATTAGGCATTATTTAACATCAATGATTTCATTATTCCTTTTGACGCAAACTTGTTGCAGATAGCGTAGTTGATACTAAGTTGCGTTCTTCTTTTGTAAAAATAAGCAGTCAATAAACAATAACTTGAACATAAGGGTTGCGACAATTTTCAGAAGTGGGATTTAATTCGAAATACGCGCGAATCAAGTGTGAATGAATCTGGGATTCATCAGTC
>JASANN010000323.1:137033-212424 GCA_031762395.1 Calameuta pygmaea | reverse complement strand
AGACATCGCAAGCGCACCCGAAGCTTCCCCGCCATTTTTCATTAGGAATGCGATGAAATAGAAGTTTTGTATTTATCCCACGTTGTAGCTGAGATTTCAAAGATTAAAACGCGCTCTTAAACATCCAAAAATGAGTTTGTTAAGGGGTTAAATTTTTCATTTGATGGAACGCCTAAATTTTGCGACTGCGCTCGGGGTACTCGGGTGACTACTACCCGACCACGCGCGCCAAGTGATTGTCACCCGAGTACCCCGAGTGCAACTTGCAATATTTAGGCGTTCCTTCAAATTAAAAATTTAACTCCTTAACAAACTCATTTTTGGATGTTTAAGAGCGCGTTTTGATCTTTGAAAACTCAGCTACAACGTGGGATAAATACAAAACTTCTATTTTATCGCATTCCTAATGAAAAATCTGCAGTGTCATTAAAGATGATATCACGCAAAAACTGGACCAGATTGGCCAGCACGTTTGGAAGTTATGGCCAATTAAGTGTTTTCACTTCAAGGGGGTGTACCTCCCCCTAGAGTGATACTACAGGGGTTCAATGGGGGTGTTTTTTGACTGTCGAAGGATGCTCTTTCTCGTGACATAATTAGAAATATGAATTTCCTTCCGGAACCACTAGTTCTCGCACTTTTCAAAAAGTCCCAAAATGCACTATTTCACTCCAACCCCTGCTGTTCGGCCATTTTGAATCCGATCGGGATAAAACCTTTGCCATTCGAACGGGAAGGAAATTTCCTAAAAAATATGTTTTTGATTTTTTAAAATCGGTCATATTTTCACAGAAATATACAAAAATTCAAGTGTTCCACTTCAATTGGACGTTACTGTATATGCGGAAATATCGTGAACAAAAAAAATTACAATCCAGCTAAAAAGTCAAGAATGGAAAAGGATGATCAACAGCCTATCGATTCAATCGCCGGTACCAGTGCAAGTGAAATGATGACAACCGAGTGTACTGAGGCGAATGAAAGGTTAGCTCGTAGAATTCAAAAACGACAATAGACGCTGTATTTTCGAGATATTTAAATGAAATACAGTCAAAAATTTATGTATCATATTTTAGTTATCATAAACTTATAATTTCATGTATTAAAGAAATTGAAAACAAATAACTTCCATATTAAAATTAAAACACAATTTCTTGTAAAAAAAAAAGAATTTTCTATTATAAATCATTTCCGGCACTGAACTTCCTACAACATGTTTACACATCATTCGTGAGTACAATGGTACTCACTGGCTTTTTTTTTATTCATTTAACATATCAAGAAGAAATATAAATTAGCCTTAGACATCTGAAAATATTATTATTTCATTTATATGCAAAATTTTATTTCCTCTATACACTCCCACATAATCAATTAAAAGTTCGTTCCTAATTATGCTCAGAAAGTTATATGCACGTATCCACATTTATATAATTTTTTATAATTATTTTTCGAAGTCCAAGCGTGTACGATGTACATGTATAATGCAGTACAGACATGTTTTACAACAATGCGATCAGACCGCATATATTTTAAGCACTACATATATCTTATCAGTAAACGTATATAAAAAGTTATTTTAATACTGCAGTCCATTGGTCGTGAACAAAGTTGTATACAACCGATGATTGTGACGCTTAAAATTATGAATCGCCGTCCATGCTTCAGCAAACGTTTTTCATGGAACTTGACCTTTTGCTAAAGATAGATTAATAACTAGTATGAACGGAAATTCATTGATTAGGTACCCTAGATTCGTTCTTGAAATATCTTTGAAAATTCCAGCATATATGGTGTAATATATTCCACAAGACAGGAAACATGAACTAAACCGATTTCAATAAGAGGGTTCGAAAGGTCTAAACGTAATATAATAAAACGAATAAAAATGTGTAAAAACAATACTAAATAAATTTCAGAGTATTCTTATAAACGATAATCGTATCCGATTGAATATATCGGATTGCCTTAGGTCGGTTTTAATCTATAATAAATATTATCTGCATTGCTTTTAATAGGGAATTGAAATTCCTGCATGACGCAGAGCTGCCATACTAACGTAAGAAGGTGGATGCTCGGTCAAGTGGATGTCTGCTGTCGATAACGATTTCCGCGGCAATTTCGAACCTGGCCCTTGATTGGCGGTTATTTAGGGATCGCGAGAAACTTTCCTCGAGAGGAAGTCAAGTGTAGTCCTCAGTTGAAAATGCGATGCAGTGGACGGTCGACGAAAATCGTCCCTTGGTAGATTTAAAGCAAATATTCGGAAAATAAAAAGGATTGTATAAAAAATGTCCAATCAGTTGAATTTTACTGTGCTGCCCTAGCTATTGTGAAATGAGAAGATCCTGTCAGGATTACTTAAAAAAAATAACATTAAAAAGTTGTGATAAAATGATAAAATTTTCAAAAATGACGAGAAGATCATTCTTTTAATACTCAACTCTCCGTCAATCAATCATGTGTATTACCTCGCAATACTGGTTACTCTCGTTCGTAGTCATTTTCGGGTGTTACTACGTTTGGAAGAAAGGATCATTATCCTGGGACACGTCAGGAGTCGTAGCAAAAGCATCGATTGAAGTAGATCTCTCTTTGCCATCGGCAGCGTCGTTGCCAGTGCCTCATAAACTCTACAACAGAACTACGAGGAAAGCGAAAATTCGTAAAAGGAACCATGGAGCAGTCTCCAGGTATATGTTACAATTGTACAACAAAAGAGCAGACGCTGATATAGTGAAGGCACTTCAGCCCAGACACATTTCCAGTCCAGTAGGAAACAAAGGTCGAATTCTCGAGTTTTCTATACCGCCAGTCAATTCAGGAGAGATTTTGGAAGCAGCAGAATTACTGGGAACGGCAGGTATGATAATGAGGGTCCGACCAATCAACGAAAAGACGTCTGAAGTCCAACGATCAAGAAGGGACGATTCCTGGAGAGCCTTCGACGTCACATCGCATCTTCTAGCTCAAAAAGGCGACACAGTACGGCTCCTGGTTAGTGGAAAAGTTAAGAGCCAGCCTAACGGAGAAGGTCCGTTGTTGCTGTTAAGCTACAGTAAGCCTAGAAAACGTAGAAAAAGATCACTGGACGAGGAGCAAGATGAGAATCCATGGGACGAGGATGGCGGTCATCGTCGGAGACGACATGCTTGTCGTCGACGTCCGCTCTACGTGGATTTTGCAACTATCGCCTACGACGAGTGGGTTGTGGCTCCGCCAGGTTACGAGGCATTTCAGTGCTCTGGAAAATGCTTCTATCCGTTTGGTGACCATCTTAGTCCCACCAAGCACGCCATTGTTCAGACTTTGGTGCATACGGCTCTTCAAGGTAGTATGCCTGGTGCCCATGGCAGCGCGAAGACTGTTGGCAGAGCTTGTTGTGTGCCGACAAGACTTGCTCCCACTAGCTTACTTTATTTGGACTCAACCGGCACGTTAACGTATCAGTATGGCTATGACGACATGGTCGTGGCAGAGTGTGGCTGTCGTTAATAGAGAATAGGTATATTTCGTTTTTACACTATTTTATTAATAAAATTTTATAAGCTAATCACCTCAAACGCATCAATTCAAGTCCACTTATCCATTTTATTGTCCACGGAGCAACTAACTTCAGCTGCTAGATTTGAGATGATTGGCCTTATCAATAATATCTACAACGTAAGCTAGTACTAGTCGATATGGTACAAAAATACAAAGAAGCTATGTGCTTAGCGTGAGCTCGGCTCTTCTTAATTCTTTTCTTTGTAACGAGAGCTTTCACATAATGTTGTAGAAGTCCTTGGCTAACTAGCTGAACACTTTTGAGCACATTTCGTTGTTTTTTCTGTTAAGCAGGTAAGACTTTGCTGGCGATCCAAACCTCGTTCTACGTGTCTTTCTTAATTTGTGTCTGCTGCCAGGTATCCTCTCTATCTTGTAGATATTGTGCCTTATTGTGTTTCGCGGCTGAGTGAGTCTCATACATAGAGATATCGAGCCCGAGAAGTCCACGTCCGTAGCTAGCTCTAGTTTAGGCTCCATGCTGAGTAAAAATTCTGCTGTACTTTGTACAAAATCTGAGCGAACTTTAGTCGCACCACGAATGGCTATACCCGATCCCATTTCGACAAGGGATTGTGCGTTCCTTGACCATAGACTAAGTTGAATTTTTCCAGCCAAGTCAAAGCTAGCAGCCCCATCCACATCGATTTCAGCGATGAAGCCTGACGAGACCGGTATGAACTCTTTATGGCGGTGAAGATTAGTAAGTGTCTGGAATGCTGGTGTTCTTTCGGAAGCTGTTCCAGACCACACGTGACCCATGAGTTCCCCCTGACCGGAAAAGAAGACAAAAGGTCTTATTCCAACTCCGAGGAAACTTATGTCCATTCCAGCTGTGGCTGTTTCGTCTTCATCCGTGGAGTCCGAATTGTCTTCGGAGGAGGACACAAAACTCCCAAGACCTCCTGCGAAGAGTCCCAAAGAGAAAAGAGATTGACGATCTTTACCAGACTCTAGAATCACATCAACCACTCCACGCTTAAGAAGTCCGGAACTCACTTCTTGAACCGTAACTAAGGAGCCATTACTTCCTGGGGAATTTAAGAAACTTCTAGTGAAAGCAGTGCTTAGTCCCTTCAAAGCGAGTACATTGTAGTTCATGACCTTCTTCCCCTCAGCTTGGAAAGCTTCTTTTAAGTTCTTCGCAAACTCACTATTTTTTTCTGCAATTTGCTCCATTCTTTGAGTAAGATATTTTCGCACTTCGTATACGGAGTCATTTGTTGACAGATACTGAACGAGAGCTTGAAGATCTTCCTTCGAAGGATCAGCTTCTAATATGATATCCAATGCAAGAGTCCTGGCGCTACTGTCGCGTTTAGGGCCACCAATTTGATAAAAAGTTTTCGTTGCTACGATTTTCACCTCTTTGGTTAAATGCTCCTTTGGCAAGGCTCCCAGGGCCCGCCAAGCCGCTACGCTTATAGCTCTGGTTCCATTCCAAGCGTAATTTAACAAAGTAGGAATGGCCACTTTACTTCTCAAATTACGTAGAGCTCTGAGAAATTTAAGCTTGCATTCTTCGCCCGTGCAACTATCGAGTCCGATTTCTAAACTTGCTCTGGCTCTCTCAATTACCGCTGAGGCACCATGCTGCCTAGCCATTGCAGCGGCAGTCAAAGCTAGAGTTTCAGAAATTTTATCGTTCTGCATTGTCGCCTCTGACCTTCTCAAAATATCTTTGGCTATATCAGCATGAGGGGTAGCCGACATCGATAGCGCCCAAAGATATCTTTCGGTATCATCATCTCTTTCATCCTGTTTCAGAATTTTCATAGCTGCCTGATGCGCTGCAGGGGTTCCTGCTGATCCCAAAAGATCGTATAACTGAGATTTTATCTCTCGATATCGCGGACTTTTCAATAGTTTAGCTAGTTCTTCAGAACCAGCGTTTCTGACCATTGGTATTAAGTTAAGAAAAGCCACAGCCGATTTCACCGATCCCAGCTCAGAATTGTCTAAAGCTTTCCGATTTTCTTCGATCATTTCTTCGAGCTGCAACACACAGTAGTTAATAGTATTGGCAAAATAGATATCAAAATACAATATATGCATACACTAAAAAAGGGTTCAGGCAAAACTCTAAGTCGGATTAATATAAGATATTTTGATCCGTATACCTGTCTGTAAGTCTCTAAAAATATTAAATAGGTTATACAAACTCATTTATTCTTTTCAATAATTTTGAAAATGTAACGTACTTCCGTCATAGCACAGAATACGATTTTGATTAATATTTTGCAGTTAGTCAA
This sequence comes from Calameuta pygmaea, assembly GCA_031762395.1. NCBI lineage: Eukaryota > Metazoa > Arthropoda > Insecta > Hymenoptera > Cephidae > Calameuta > Calameuta pygmaea. The sequence goes on along the minus strand of JASANN010000323.1, from coordinate 206,626 downwards.
TTTTTTATAAAAAAATTATTGCTAATCTATGATACCGAGTAATTAATTTTTTATGATATCAAATGGTAATAGAATCTCAGCAAGCACGTAGTAATGATATAGCAACATAAAAACAATAATATAGACAGCAACAATTATGAAAAAATCCTATTCAATGATAAAACAATTATAAAAAATATTGAATGTACATAATTATTGTGTCATTCAATAAGAAATTGTAGTATTCAAGTAAACACAATATTACATGTAACGCACATGTTAATTTCAATGTGTCCATCATTTACACAATGTTAAATGATATATTGAGTTTACATAAATGAGGGACACATTGCAGCTAATCTGTGCGTGATATGTAATATTGTGTTTGTTGATAAGTAAGATTTGTGTTTGCTGGGGATTAGTGTAAAACTATTACCGTAAAAGTGAGAAAAAGTAAAAGGACTCACCGTAACACAACCAGACTCGGGACAAGTCGCAGGCTCAGGTTGCAGATCGATTTGAGTCTTTCTGAAACTTGATTCGAGAAGAGCAACAGCATCCTTCACGGAATCGGCTTGCACGGGTGACGCTTCGAAAGTTCCCGGAAGTAATTTTAAGGTTCTCTGAGATGTGACGGTAGTGCCAACATCCTGTTTGCCTCTCAAATTCATTGCGTGGCTTTCGTAATCGATTACAGAATTTAACAGAAGTGCGTGCGTCAGCTCGTATGAAGAATTACGGTTACTCGTAATATCAACAGCCATTATGGGATTTGGATGCTTTTGAACCTGGGTCAAGGAACTCTGCTCGCAAGCAATTTTCTGTTTTCTAATGGACCGTGGTCCAGTAGAATTGTAGATGACATTGCAGAGACCGGAAGCATCTCGTTCTTTAAATTCTCCATCGAGAGTTCTGTACTGAAAGAGACTGGCGAGGCCTCTTTTTAGATTTATGCTCGATATCGTTTCTGATGGATCTAAGTAGAGTGATAGAATTTCGCCGTTTTGCCAGAGGATGAAAACGGGACTTCTTGAACTCTCGTCCAGCTTTGAACTATGCTCGACGAAACCTTCGGGTTCTGGTGCTTTTCTGGATTTGATCCATAACTGTGGAGATACCAGCTGCAAAAAAAAAGAGTGAAAGTATGAGAAAAAATTATTTTATACATTTTCAATATTGTGAAGTAAAGATTAATTCATATTTTATATGATTACTGAAAATTTCGCGATTGTTGGAAAAAGGTTTCTCTAAGTATTATTATTTGCACTGTACAGAGAAGTAATGATGAAAATTTCTCTCAAGAATTATTTACAAAACGAAAGAATATAAATTTGTTAATATCGGGTATATATGTACTAGGGTACATAGGCGAAATGAAATAATTATAAAATAAATAAGTACTTAAGCAGTAGATATAGTGCATTGCAACGATGAATATGTTTCTTTCGAATTATGATGAGACGAATACACCAGATGAGGCTGAGTTTTTTTTTATACTGGGATAGTGCCAGAATTGTGAAAGGTGTTGTATATCTATGTGGTTAGTATGAATATTTAGTTTCTCTTATCATTGCAGTGATTAGTGTCATTGTTGTTGCAAAATGAAATCGTTTGGGCGACATTGTAAGTTTGTGCTAGAGTAAAACAAATTCTTTCTATAGTTCTATAGTTCTATATCATTCGTAGACTTATAAAGAGAAAAGTTCATTATCACGGAATATACAAAAAATATATAAGAGATTTATGTAATAGGTGGTAGTTTATGGCATCGTAAGACATTTTACCTTGACATTTATTTTATAACTTGTAATACTAATATATGATTGCCTATAAACCTATTGTTTCTTTATTATTGATCGATAAATTACATTAAGAAAAAGAAAGAAACCATTTGAAGTAACTTTGCAGTGACATGTTACGTAATACTTTTGCATAATGACCATATTTGCATAAAATATGGTAATAAATTCGTTGTATTATATCCCTTTTCCTAAATCAAGTATTTATAACCAAATTGAATTTTAATTTCAAAAATTTTAATTAAAATTGAAACGAATTGAATATGATGGAATGAACAAATTTATCAGTTGCTATCTAATCCTGTAAATATAAAATCAAAGTAGTAATATATATACGCACAAACGTGTGCGTTACATTTCATATTGTGTTTGTTGATGAGTTTCAAAAATTCAATCAAAATAAAACAACCCAAATAACTTTCAGAAATCGCGTTTCACGATAATCAGATTATTTTTTGAAATATTATTCCGTTCGAAATTCTGTGGTCAAAAATCGTCGGTTACTCAAAGTCTTGTATAAATTACTTCACTAGATACTCCTGTCTGCAAAGGGTAAAATATATATGAAACTGTATATTAAATAATTAAAATCACTCAAACGAGGATCAGATAAAATATTGAGCTTTACAATTATTTTATAAAGAAGTGGTGGTTTAAAAAATATATATTTAATTCATCTAAAGATATATTACATTCGAAATTAAATAAAAACTGAGCTTTAAAGTTAATAAATAAAACTTTATATCATTCCACATTGTTCCTGAACATGGTTCACATAAGGTTAACTATAGACTCAAAAAGCATGTGGCTAAGTTCAACTGGACTACCATGTATATTAAGAGGTATTCTACCCATTTTCATTGACAGCATAATTTCCAGAGCAACATTCTAATATAAAGAGAATTTTATGTTGGATAACAAAAAAAGTGAACTTATAAAGTATTTCTTTTATGCCTAAAATATTGTGGCCGGCTCTGTTATGTTTCTATAAATATTAAGAGTACATTTTCAGAATCAACTACTTGCTGCTACTAATCAACTTGATTGCTGCGGTAAAGCTTGGCTTGGACCAACCCTCCTTGATGGATTAAATCGATAAAGTGCTCAAAGTTGCTGAAGGTCGACTTATCTTCTTAGGTTCTCGTATGCACAAAATATAAAATGGATATACGAGACGGGATGCATGTTCGCTATAACGAATTTTATTTATAAATTTAAAGTTAGAAATCCACGAATCTAAAGTTTTTAAGATTCCCACGTGCACTGGAATAATCATTAGCATTACTGCACATTAGATCAAAGGTTATCGACGTACCACTGCTATTTGAAACTGTGATATAACTGTGAAGAATATTTAAAATACTAGACTTTAAAGGGAACAAACGACGACAAACCTGAATACTTCAAATTCCCGTTAATCAAAAGCACAAAGTACCGTGATCAAAAGTATTGTAATCGATAGATAAACAGAAGAATAAAAATTAATATTATCCAGAATATATAATCAGTCTTATTCGGAGATAACCATTGTAACAGCATTGACGAACATTAAAAGATGCACTATGGAATTTAGTGATTCATACAAATTGATGTACTTATATGGAATATACGATTGAAGATTAAATTCACAGTAAAGGCAAGCTCGTTACACGTGTATAAGTCGAGATCGTCACGAATAAACACAATAGAAAAAAAGAAAATGATAATATAAACACGTCCAGTATAAATCAGACAAAGCACGAAATTATAAAGCTGTTGTAAAAAAGACTTTGAACGAGAAGCAATGAAGAAATATGAGGTGCAGTTATAAGTGAGCTAATTTTCAATTGAATATCAAAAGAACATACCTAAAAAAGAAAAAAGAGATAAGTAAGCTCAAGTCAAACCTCAATTTTGAGAAGAATAGCGTCGGCATTTTTCGGATCTTTCCATACGGCGGTAACCACAACCTGGCCGGTCAGTTGGAATCCTACATCGCCGAAATTGACTGGTCCGACTTCTTTGAAAAGAGCTGTAGTGGTTAACTCATATCTGAGGCCATTTCCAAGGTTCCAACCAGGAGCGGTGCCGGCGAGAGCTACAGTGAACAAACACAGAAATAAGACATTCGTCATTCCGTCGATAACTTTGTGATTCTACGACTAATGAAATTTGAAATCGGACTGTATCTAGCAGCAGAGGACCGGAAGTTTCTTGGTCGGCGGTCGCGAGTCGACTGACAATCATGGCTAGACTGCTCGACCCCACCATTGGGTCTGAAAATCGTATGTTAGCAGTCAATCCCACAGAGTGGAGCACCGTTAATCCTCTTTCCTCTTTTCTCCTCTTCCGCCACCGGCCCCCTCTATACTCCGTGCATACCGGCGCCTCCACCACCAACTCCTCCTCCTCTTCCCCTGTATCTCCCATTTCCTTCACTGCTATCTCAGTCATTGTATTATGCTCCTTGCATTACAAATAATTCCCGATCTATCAGAATCGTTGCGTCTCTCATTATTAGTAATGTGCATACAGCCCTGGTCCCCGATACAGGAGCGCATAACAGTTTTTCCTAATCAGTCTTACATAATTGTATGAATCCAAGTTCCTTTACCTGATTTATTACAAATTTTAAATAATTATGATTAAATTTTATATTAGTCGACAAGGAGACAGCAGTCTACTAGGTACGAATTATATAAGATCAATATACTATATATGCTGTGGATTAACCCTAAGGATTGCAAATACGTTAATAATAAAGAAACTTAAATAATTTAAATAATATAGGCCAGTCGGACACTTTTTATCAAAGAAAATTTGTTCGTCTTTATCTACTCGCGAGTAATGCAACGAGTGTTTACTATCTTTCACTTTTCATTCACTACCAGCTTTTATCAGGTCAGCGTAAACACAACGTATTTGTAACGAAAATTATAATTATTTCAAGAATACACGTCAGTGAAAAACCGTAGTTCGTAAACGTTAGTTAGCGCAATCCAATAGTCCACGTAAGCCTCGAAAACTGTTTTTTGTTGTTTTTGACGGCAGTTTCCTTTTTTTGCGTTATCTCGCTTTTTACTGCATAACCGAAGGACGAGGCGCGCTAAACTTTGTGACCAATTATTGATTATATTTATGTACTCCATTATGTCTTGGCGATAACGGCATTCTGAATAGGAGGGTCGTTTCCGTATCGCTCCAAAATGATAGCAACCTCGCTCTTTATTTACCTGGTGCCATCTGACAGTAGGATCCTAGAAAAAAAATAGTTGGTGTTGATCATAAGACGAACGAATAATAAATTTTGTTCAGAGTCTTCAAAGCCAAGCGGGATTCACCTATTGCGGTTATTCTCTAAACATTGAATTTACCGACTCAGTCATCAGCAGATTACCGACTACTGATTATTGTGTGATTACTCCATCGGTTGAAAAGTACAGATTGAATGGCGCGCGCGTATTGCAAATAACTTAGAATGAAAAGGAACTCGTTATGGCCAATAACCATATTTATTTTTTGCTTTACCACCCTGTGTTATTCCAGGCGTCGCCACATGACAATATTACAGCGACAGTATCAGTGAACAACAATCATGATTAGAAGTGTGTTAATGTATCGGCGTATGCACTTGTGCAATTATACCAACATTACTTGAAATGAATATCTAGTCAATATTTCGAGAGATTATTCCTACAATAACGACGCAATTTGTTACCGAGGATTTGTATGAAAATGATCAAAGCAATTGCACATTGATCGACGTCGAAAATCTTTTTGTTAAATATTTTCAATTACTTTGCTCGTATATTATGTGTTTACTGTACTGTTATGCGAATACGTGCCTATTGTCAAATAAACGCATACGAGACGATATGATGGATGTTAAAATTTGGAGTATATTCTATAGTCCAGATTATTGTGAAAGTTTAAGAGACTCGAAAAAGATAACGTGAAAGTATCTCAAAATATTTAGGTTATTTAGTTGTAAATACAAATAAAAAACTGTAACAAAGTGGTTGCTACTCAAATATGAGCAGCTAAGTATTTTGCGTCTATTTTATATTATAGTATTATTTACAAGATCATACAACTGTAGAAATTCAAGGTTCCAGTGACGACGTAATTTGAAAATATATATATCCTAATAGCAATATTTACTATGGCGTTTGAATGCTGGTATTTTATGGAGATTTTTCAATCATAAAAATTAATAATAGTAATTATCCACGGACGGTAAGCTAGTCCTCTTAAATGCCACGTATGAAACAATATAAACATTTAACAAAATAATGTCCAGGTGTAAACGATGCATTTCGTGTGGTGTAAAATTGTACAAAATTGTTTAAAAAAAAATTTACACGGCATTGTCAATGAACGAAAAGATAAAAGAACAAAGTAAAAAAACGAGACTGGTGTAATACTGTTCAAACTGACATGTAGAATTTATGCAGGGACCCATGCAACGAATAAATGACAAAACCAGCAAGCAAAGGACTCTTATAATAACGAACGAGAAGCTTCGAAGAACGTTCCGATATAACGAGCGGAAAAAGCATAGCAAAAGCAGTGACTAAATGCGAACAGCAAATGAAGACGAGTGTTGTGGGGCGTATTCTCGGTTCAGAGGTTTAAAAAGCTTTGACCATGTGGCCTGGTGTCAGGCGTATATTTGGGAGGGTGAAGGGGGCCAAGACACGATGGAAATAATGGGGGTAATGGTGGGGGTAGAGAGAAATAAAGATTGAAGGTGGGTGGGAAATGGTGGGAGTCTTGATTTAAGAAAGAAGAATGTAGAATGTTGGGTATGAAGAGTGGCAGGTGGCAGGGGCCAATAACCGGAAACTTACCAAAGAATGCCAGGAGGCAGACGAGGGAGATGGTAACAGCGACCGGCCTTTCGGACCAGGCCATCTTTCCTTCTTGACGTCTTTCCTCGTTCCCGACTGTCTGTCCGTCGGTCGGTACGACCGTCCTGGGCCTACCGAGCTGTCCTCCTCTCCTACGAAGAAACACGAATAATTAGACAGGCCGCCGCGTTATCGTGTACCGCGACTACGAACTGCCAGGCCACCGGTCGAAATGGTGGGGGTAGAAGCGTGGGGACAAACGGTAGCTTGAGTCTACTCTGTGCTAGTCGATTCTGCTCTACTCTGCTTTACTCTGCACAACGTACCGCACTACGCGTTAAACAGCGTGTGCAATGGAACACAAAGAAAGCTGACAAACTTGTGTTCTCGGAATATATATTTATCGAGTGTGAATTATATTCGTCACCTTCTTTTTTACGTTTATGTTACTTGAAATGGATCTGTCACGTCCTTTTGAGGTGTTCCGTTCGTTTTCTTCGTGTTTAACGGTGGAAGTAAATACCCTTATCGTTACTGAGAAGTACTTTAATAAATTCGTATGTTAACTGCGACATGCGGACAACGTAATTCTTAAAATTACATTATACGATTTTGATTCTTGATTTTCCAAATTTTATATTTTTCAGAAGAAATTTCTCAAATTCGTTTTTAATATTTGAGAAACGATTTTATTATTTTTTTTCCTCGCGTTCGACCCAATATATAAATAAAACATGGTTTCATCCTTTTAGATGATTCACTCAATACGGAAGGACAACTGAATTTTTCATTACGAACAACGTTACTCGATGATTATTTTAGATCTTCAAAGTATCCAAACAGTTATTTTATTGAAAAATTTATATAAAGATATAAATTTTTGCCGGTACATGAAAATGGGGTATATTGAACGATCGCATTTATAATACCGTGTTACCTTATTAAAAGTTTTACATTTGAGGCTGTATCAATGGAAATTTAATTGCGCGTGATCCGTAATATTAAGAATGTAATGCTGGTGAATGTATAATGGTGATGTGTTCTGGCATAATATCAAACCTGGTTATGACGCCGATTAAAAACTTGTACACGCAAAAAAGTTACGACACAAAGACAATGTTCGAATTGATTTAATGCACAATAATGTTTACGAAGTGGACAGCAACCGACTGAAGAGGCTCCGTTGTGAGCGATTGAATTTTATGGACACGTCAAAGTAATATTGTGATTGTTCTTATTGCTCGAACCCTGAAAGCCTTCTTATCAGACTCGACAACGTGGCCTCCGACCCTCGAACGACCCCGTGATCCCGTTACTTACCGACATTCAGCATTTCTGTTCCGCGATGACGTCTTTTCCGCCTGATTAGTCACTCTTCATATTTATTATTTTTTTAAATAAGATATCAAATCAATACAGTTGTAAAATTTTATTAATTTATTTATTCAACACTAGTTGTTTATATAGTCCTAACTGATATACAGAGAAAAATGTACAGTTACGATTACCAAAACAATGATTAGTATTTGGACAAGAAATTTCTTGTGGCAATGATAACAATTATAATAAGATTCACTAAGTATACTAGTGAGATTAACAATCGCAATGGTAAATTTTTACACCATTGTCATTCCCACTACAATATTTTCCCATAGAGGTTATCTTGTATCATATATATTAAAGTTTCGTGTATACTCAGCGTCATTAATGTCTGGACCCTAAATCTATTTTTGTTTCTGTTCCACTCGTATAATTTAAATGGGCAAACTCAATCGGTAAGTCGAGGCATTAATGGCGCTGAGTGTACGCCTGTGCTGTATTAACCCTCGATTCTCAGCTTTGACTTTAGAGACAAATATCTCGAAGGTCGAGTTTACAAGTGAGCTATCCCCACTAACATACCATTGAATGTTCAGCAAGTACACGCTATCAGAAATGCTTCAGTGTGCATTTCGCAGCAATAAGGAAAATAAAACAGCTTCGAGTCATTTTGATCACTAGCGTGACAAGCGCGTGATTTTTATGAGAAAAAATGATTTTTTTAAAGTGCTTTGTGAGGTCGATATTTCAATATAGATGTATTATATTGGAGTCATTTTTGAGTAATATTTAACAAACATTTAATTTGAATCGCGATGGACATGTTATTCCATACATGCTACTCCGGTGAAAGAAATGCTGCTCATACCAAGCTGATAGGAAAGCAATGCCCAAAGGCAATTGTCGCGCACCTAGTAATGCCATATTCTTAAGAACGTATAGACATTCCTATATTTTCAAGTCGGGATTCTTAGAGAAGGATATCCATGTCACTGCTGAAGATAGGCCAGTCCTAACAAAGAGGGTACGATGCGGGCTGCGACCTTGAAGGATGTACCATAAGTGTCCCATGCAATCATCTTGTTGCGAGAAGTCCATGTGCATCGATCATCCTATGTATAGTCTGTATATAGAAAAATAAAAATATATCAGTGTTAGAACCATATATGTACATGCATATTTTTTAATCAAAATTTTATGCTTAACCACGTATAACGATTTCAGTATCTTGGTTCTGTCAAAAGAAAAGCGCGTTGAACTTGTGGACCGGTTATACTTATATAATGATTTCAGAGGTATGGATCAATAAAAATGATAATATTTGTATTAAAATGTAGAATTGACACTGCAAGTCTTACTAAGTTACATTAGAGATCTTACTGGAATTATTATCGTTATTCCAACTATTGTTGCTCCCCAAGTACTTACTGTTACTGTACTAAGCTCGAGTACAGATTTTCCATAATGTGTGAGTAATTGATTTAAATGATTTAAATATCGTAGAATAAAAAGAACAACTATTATCTCTTCAATATATGATTGCGTGACGTTGTTAGCAGGAAATAAGCAAGCGGGACAGTACGAAAAACAAAACCCAAAATTGTTACATCCTTACAATATATATGATTTTTATTAATTCTTATGGAGTATTTGTAATTGTACTGTTTTACGAGATCTATTAAAAATATTAAAGAGCGTTTTCTAGCCAGATCAGAAATTTCGCGCAAAGCTAATATTATACCAGATATATGATTAACTGCATAGATTGTGGATTGTGGAACATAGAGGCGTAGCCCCATATTCCTAAATCCCATAGTTTTTAGTGTTTCGAGTGACGACCCTGTTGTTCCTTCTTATCGACGCGGATGTATTATATAAAGTTTATATAGAAATTTTGTACAGCTCAATGTTATATAAAACCCTTAAATTTCACAAGTCTGAAAAAATCCTTAGATAAGCAGAGCGCTTATTCGCTTATAAACATCCGCTACGATACTGGTCATTTTAATAGTTACAATGCAGAACGATTTATTTATTGGTACGTGTATATGTATAACTCTACCGTTCAGAGAGGGTACGAAAGAGCAAATGGTCGGGTCACTTCTTTTTTTATTCGCAATTTTATTATAGGCAATATTTTTTGGACGATAACTATACTAAACAAAAAATTGTTAAAAGGTTATCGATTATGCCCAGATAATGAAACGTGTCCGTGCAAAACAGTTGACTTATACTTTTCAGCAAAAGTTTGTTGGGAATATGCTTTAAATTTGATATTATTAAGAAATGAAAAAAATAATTAAAGCAAATATGCAGCAAAGTACTAAAATAATTACATCAGGAGAAGTAGATTCTTTTGCGCCATTGTTTTTGAAAATCTATTTTGCACATATGCCAGCAGAAGTAATTACTTGAACAAAATAATATTTTTTTAGACATTGGTTGATAATAAATTATTTTTGTAAATTCACATGATCTGATTAAAAAATGATTAAAATATTTATAAATATCTATTATCGGGATTATAATGAAAACGTATCTATTCATTATCGTTTAAATTATAATTTTTTTACATAGGTATTCAAATATACACATGTACATAATAATTTTTTAAACTTGCGGTCAAATTTCTGTTAATATTCATCAACTTATTCCGAGGAATCGATTCAAAACAATATTATTGCTTCTATCTATTATACTCACAATTCTCGTACTTTCGTTTAAAATAAAATAATTCATCGTAATAGTTTGAGCTATTCTCGTGAAGTATCTCTGGTAAATATATTTATAAACATTTCTCAACAATGTATAGTACTTTATAACATGTAATCTATGACAAAATATGAGAAAACTTTAATGTGTTAATAACCTTTCATAAATTTTTTAAAATTTCCTTCAAATAAGTTTTTGTTTCATGGCACAAATCAACACAAGTTCTTAAAAACCAAGAACTTATTGGTTGGTTCTAATGGAATTGGCCAATAAAATATTGTATTTAAAACTCTGTATACATTTGCAACAAAATCCTGTAACATAATCGCGTAACGTAACGTAACTGTATGATCGTACTCTTGGAATACTCGTGAAATTACATTAGGTCTGTTCTCGTTACTTAGACTTTTTGCAATTTTGATGTGAAACATCTAATAGCGCGTTCCGCAGGGGACAGAATGTAAGACGCCGTATTTTCAGGCTAGCACTGAAATATAGATATACTGGAATGCGCACACTGTAATCCTGCGGTAACCAGGGTTACCTCGCTATCACAAAATTATTTTAACAATTGATGTTTCACATCCACCAGCGTCCCGCGACGGCTCACTTTTTTTCAAAAAGTTCAGGTTCTCATTGGTTACTTAAAAGTATCATCCAATAAGAATTTGCACTTTCTGGAAAGTGCAAAAAGTGTAAGTAGCGAGGACAAACCTGTTATGTAGTTACGTTCTATTATGTCACGTTATGTTACGTTACGGGGTTCTGCTATACGCGTACCTATACGCAGTTTAAGAAAAGTATGTCGATCTGCTTCAATTTATTGTAAAAGAAAAATATTCAGTAACCCTATTCTCTAACTCCTGGTGACAGTTATCGGTATTATTAGATAATAATAATTACATTTTATCCAGCAACAACTCGCGATCGGGTAAAACTTAGTTATTGATATGTAACCTCAACAATTATCGTTACAAGTTAGAGAATAGAATACAGGATCCGTATTCTTGAACCGTTTTCAAGAATCTCCATAGGACCACCCAATACTTTTCAAATGGAAAGTCACATGGGAGAATCATTAGGATAGGCTTCAGAATACGAGGCCAGTTTATCCGATAGGTTTGGTTTTGATGCATTTGAAAACTTGGAAAATTTTGGTCCATTAATGGCGGTAGCGTTAAAACTGGTCATAAGGACTTACTGAATCTTACTGCTGCGATTTAATGTAATATTTGTTACTACTTAAGCGAAGCAACGTGACACAGAAATTTTCACAAATCTAACTATGAAGGAGGAATTTCCGGATCCCGATGGAGACTTATATGACTTGATTCATGAAGACGAATATGAGGTTTTAAACGAGCTAGAAGGTAAAGATAACCTATGCTGTCACAACTTCCAATGGGTGTAAATCTATTTTGAAATGTAATCAGTTATTGTCATTGCAATATTAAGCGTATTCTTATGTTTATTTGCAAATTTTTATATTAAAAAATTGTAAATTTAGTATATAAACGATGACATCAACTACTATTATAAATATACATGTTTAGATATCATATAATTATTTGCAATTTTTTGTACAAAGTGCGTAAAAGTTTATCTATAATAAATAATAACTTGTAATTTTTTTATTAGATCATGCTTATGCTATTTGATTATGAAAGAATTGTCTTTTAATTTTTTTTCTTTAAAACCTCGAGTTGTTAAGATGCATATCTGTGTAACTCTTATTGTTTTCGATTACTACATCTAGTTAATAACTCGAATGTCTAATTTGTCAATCCTATGTTTAATATTTCCAAGTTTGAATTGAAAAAGCTTCATTTATTGCGTAATTTTGTTCTTGCTTTCAAGAAGAAACATTCACCTTGTATTCTGTTGTACAAGTCAAAGAAGGTTAATTTGTTTAGGTTCAAGTAAAAAGAAAGAAGAAGTGCCCAAACAACCTGTGCAAAAGAATCCAGGTTCACAGAAAATCCTGAACTGGAGTTCGAATGAAGCAACTGACTTAGTTTTAACTAGTCAAAATGGTATTATTGCCAATGAAAGCACCAAAAAACGTACCCTTGAGGAACTCTTTGAAGATGTCACTGATCTAGCTGGTGATGATGTACTACGTAAGATAATAAAACCTTATAATTTTTTTATTTTATGCAATATGCAGATTACCACTTAGAATCTGTGCTATTCAAACCTCTCATGTCGTTATGATTTTCTTACATCTTTTTAATGACAGCACAATAGAATATTATATTACTCACATTTAAATTTATTTAGATGTTATCAGTAATAAATACTGATAGATAATAAAACACTTCAATTTTCTCTCATTTTTTAGCACATGTTCATGAGCATAGAGAAAAAAGACCTCGCTGGGACGAACCAGAAGAAGTAATTAAAAAAGTCCTAGAAGCTCGAAGAATTTTACATACACAAAATAATTATGTTTCAATTCATCAGATATCGCAGGAGTTTGAAGAGTAGGTTCTCCAATATTCAGACTGTTACATTTAGTTATATATGTCAATTGAAATAACTGATTTTTTTAAATGCATTTAGTGAAAAAATCGAAACAATATCATTCAGAGTACCATCATGGAATTTCATGCCAGTGACCCGACCATCGGATTCCGAACGTTATTACGTCAGAGTTCGATCACATAACAAATATTCAGTTGCTAAAAATCGTCCAAAAATTGTTACTGGTTTACTTTCCGTATCATACAGCCGACTTAAAGCTGAAGCTGAGGAAATTGTAAGTATATATTTTCAATTAGTAATAACTTGTTTATGGCATCAGTAGTGCAATCTTGTATACTTATTAAAACGTATTTTTATACGTTGCTCACTATAAAATTTTTAATTATATCTCAAAATGTTCAAACTTTATGAATATTATTGATTTATAAAAAGGTATTCAAAACGCTAGCTGTGAATATTATATTTTTAAGGGGTTTCTTTAATGGTTACGCTTCGTTGCAAAATTTATAGAATGGATTATTTCTTGATTTTTCAATTACTTCTTTTGAAACTATAATGTCAAGAATTGTTATGTTTGTAGGAAATGCGTCTGATGCGTTTAAGACAGTTGCCTTGCTACATTATCAAAATTTGTCACGTTTATATATGCGGGAATGCTCAAATATTTTGATTCAAATTTTAGATTAGGTAATTTACAATTTTTGCTTTTTGTGACTCTAGCCAGTAGATGTGGCCCTTAATAGTACAGGAGTGTAATTTTTTGTGTCATGTATGGGTATATTTAGTAATTCGTCTAGTGAGGAAAAGACAGTAATGTATAAAATATAGTGATGCTGTACATTAAAAATCAAAAAGCAAGTCTGGTTATGTTTATGAATTGTATAAATTTATTTTAGATTCAGCTAAATGTGCAAACTGAAATTTTAATATTACCGAAATTTCTTCCAGATTGTCAAAAATGCAGAAGAGACAACCTTACTTGCGACAGAACCTGACCTTCAAGTATCATCTGATGATAAGTTGTGGGTTGACAAATATCGTCCACAAAAGTATATAGAATTACTTTCCGATGAAGGTGTGAATCGAAAATTTCTTCACTGGCTGAAACTTTGGGATAAAATTGTTTTTAATCGGGAACCGATCACACGTCAGAAAGTAACGGAAATGCCAAAGTTCGGTACCAAAAAATTTATCAATAATAAACCCATTGAGGGACGTGATAGTAAAGGATTTCCAGAGCATAGAATAGCATTGCTTACTGGGCCCCCCGGTCTTGGAAAGACGACTTTGGCCCATTTGGTAGCAAGACATACTGGTTATAATGTTGTTGAAGTTAATGCTAGCGACGATAGGAGTCCAGAAAAATTCAGGTAAAATTCGTTACACAGTTCGTACTGTCATTTTTAGTAAGATAATCGGTAACGAGCAGTGAACATTGGCGTGATAAATTGCTGAATTATATATATATATATATATATATATATTTAAGAAATACTATATATATGTAATTCAGCAATTTATATCTAATAATTTTGTCAAAGATATATTTTGGGGATACGAAAAATTTAGGGGCGTTCATAATAGCAAATGAATATTTTTTTTTTAAACTGCTACCTTGGGACAACACAGCATTGGAGTTCTGATCCAATCTAACCTAAGGAAACATTTCTAAGCCCATCACAAATACTGGATGCCTAACATTGAAAAAATATAAACAAATTTGGTGGGACAGTCAGCTTTATAGTCCTCAAAACAGTCATTACGCGGAAAATTCTTTGAGGTACGGTCGTCAAAACAGCCACTTGTCCTAAAAAAACGACTTCGTGAATGAAATCATCCCCAAAGTATCCCCTAGCATCAAATATATATACATATTATTATTAACCTTAGCTTGTCTTACCTGTGTTCGGTGTAACAGGGTAAAAATTGCATTTTGTTCTGTTCTTCATGACATGTTTTGTTTTTGTAAATATTATATTTAATCAAATTATATTTGCTAGTGGACTGTAGTCGAAGTCTGGCACTCGATTTCACTACAATTGAACTTAAAACTGTGCATTTTTATAAAAGTTATTCAGCAGTGAAAATCGTTAGTCTGACAGACCATGTGTTACGGTCTAAAGGCAAAAATAGGTATGACGAGCTAAAGTTAATTAAAAGTTATATGCTATCAACTAAAACTGTCTAAAATATAAATTGTTCTTATTATCTAATAGGCAAGCTTTATTAGCATCTACGGAAATGAAAGCTGTAATGGGTGCAGACCCTAGGCCAAACTGTTTAATTTTAGATGAGATTGATGGTGCCCCAGCAGCATCTATTGATATTCTTTTAAAATTCATTAACGGAAAATTGTCTTCGAAATCGAAAAAAAGCAAAAACAAGGAGGAGAAAGAAGGGGAGCCTTGTCGGCGGCCAATTATTTGCATCTGTAACGAATTGTATACACCATCCTTGAGGTATTTCTATTAAAATAGAATAATATAAATATTATGATACTTTATTTTTTCATTTTGTCTAGTTTGAGTTAGCGTTTATTAAAAATAGAAAGGTAACAATCGCTGTAATAAGCTCTCTTTTAAATTACGACCTTCAGCTGAATTACAGCACACAAATTTGATTATCACATTAATGCATTTAATTTAAATTTTTATTTAATTGTTATTTTAAATTACATGTGTAAATTACTGGGGATAACTATTTTTGTTTTTAGATCTACTGCTTAAAAAGAACTATTGTTTCTTTTTAATAGCTCAAAAACTTCATTCCTTTGCTTCAAAACTAAATAATACAGTTATGTTATGTCAGGGATATACATATAGTTTATGCTAAATAGATTGCTGAGAAATATGTAATGAAAATAATGTAAATTGCACAATACAGATATACTTGTTGTATTCGTTTGATATAATGTAGTTTGAACTCTGAACGGTAAAAATTAATAGAGATATCAAACCAAAGATAATATTGGATCGTCAAGGATGAAATTTATAGTTATTAACCAACTTTGCCTTTTTTTCTACAAATTTCATTCTTGACGACCCAATATATAAAATGTGAAAAAAATCCTTCGATTCTAACAACTACATATGGTGGTTCTATTTCTTTACACGGGTATTCGGTAAGCTTATGAGATCGGTCATGGTTGATTGCTTTGAAAAAACAGGTTTTACAAGCCATTGTGGTACCCTATATATTTTTCATAATTTTACTATTTTTTGTTAACATATTTTTTGAAAAAACTGCATACTGTTTGAAATATTAACTAAAATTAGCAAAAATTACATACTTCCATAAATCCGTAATAAAATGCGTTTAAGGGTAGTTGCCCCCTCCCATAGGCATTATCTTGAGGCAAGATAATGCCGCTTTAATGAGAAATTGGTTGCACCGGCATAGTGGTGGTTCAATCTTTAAACGAAGTTTTTTTTCGAAAAATCCAAAAACATGTATCTCCTACTTTTTAAAGTACTTTCAAATGCAATTGGTTTCATAAAAATTGAATCGATAGTTTTTTGTTATAAAAATTTTGTAAATTTCAACTCTTATAAAGTTCTATGCATTCACCCTCACCAGAACCGACCAAAATGTATTTTTCATTATTCGTCATGACGATTATTCTCTAATTGGTCCCATTTAAATATCTCGCCTGGAAATATGCAAAACTGCGAAAACCATCCTCGGGGAGCCCAACTTTGGAGGTTGATTTCACATCCTAAAATCGCCTTACCGGCGATAAAAAAAAACCATCTGTCTCTTAAATTTTGATGCAGAATAACTTTCAAAGCGAACGAAATCGAAGGACGACACCTGAGGTACCGTGCTTGTCAGTATCATATGGACTAAAATGCTGCATAATTTCACAACTATACATGGACAGACCAGAATCTGTATATTTGTAGGCTCTTCCTTTATCGATCAAAATTAATCTCAATGAATTTCATATAATTTGATGAAGCTATAAATGTTGAAAATATTTATAATTGAACAAAAATAAATCTTTCGTTTCAGAGCTTTACGAATGGCAGCTCTGGTTATTCAAGTTCCAGAAATAAGTGCCTCGAGATTAGCAGAACGTTTAGGAGAAATAGCGCGGAAAGAATGCATACGAGCCGATGCAGATGCACTCTTGCAATTGGCTGAAAAATCTGGTTGTGACGTTCGTACCTGTCTTGGAGCATTGCAGTATATGGGAGGTGCAAAATCTGGAAACACTTTCAATTTAGGCTTCAAGGATACGAAGAAAGGATTATTTGATTCTTGGAGAGAAATTCTTCAAGTTCCTTGGGCTAGAAACAGCGCAATTCCAGCTAAAGACAGAATGGAAAGGATCTTAAAAGTTGTATTTAATAGTAAGTTTACCAACAAGTACAGTTTCTTAAGCAGCATTTCATGATTTAATCTATCAACCAAATTTATCAAATTAGTGGTATATTCATTTATATTTTATTGAGTAATTATATGTAATTATGATTATTTATTACTTACAATGGCAATTTCGTAGGCAACATTTTTTAGTGTTTAATTTTTCAAGGTCTGTGTCGCTTTATCTAATTTAATGTACACGACTGGAGAGAGATATGTTTATTGTTTCTGATTATTTTGTTCACATTCTTCTCTTTTCCAGGTGAAACGAATCCTTTAGCTCTAGGAATATTTCACAATTATCCACAAATACAGAATACCAGTATGGTTCTTCTATCCGATTCACTTCAATGGTTTCAGTTTTTCGACAGAGTTACGACATTTGTGATGAATACCCAAATTTGGAGCGCCATGCCTTATGCCAATTACGCTTTTGTTGCGTGGCATTTCTATCTTGCCGCCAACAACAATATACAATTGTCATTTCCCTCAGCCATATATGAGGTATGTTTGACTTTTATCCCTTTCTAGCTTTCCTTATGAAAACTTTTATTATTTTAGTGATATAAATCTGTATTCAAAAATTGCTTAGATCCTTCTTTTCAAAGGATCCCGATTGTAAATGTGATTTATTTACGTAAAATTCAACAACTAAATCAGAAGAAAATGACAGGTTTAATTAGAGATAATTGATTTATTTTATACATCTAATTAACTAATTCAAAAATAACACAAGTATAGGTATCCACGTTACATACTGGCAAAACAACTAAGTGTATGCAAAAATACTTCAATTCTGATTTAATTGTTTCCATATTTAAACAGTTGCAAGTAATTCACATGCTTTGAGCTCTAGCAGAGACTGTGTAACAAGAAGTATATCAGGCAGCAACTAAACGAAATCCTGAGTTGTGAATGAAATATAGATACATTACGTTTATTAGTTTCTAGCGCAAAATGCACATTGAAACTTAATCCGTGAAATTGCTTTTCATAAAATTTCGAATAATTCCATTGAAAAGGCGAAAAATATATGACGAGAATTCCGCATAAAGTTTGCAGGAAGCTGTAACAGTTAAAACCCAAGCCTCATTCATGGTGTAGGTAATTCGTGGCAAGTCACAAGTTGCGAACAGTCCAGCAGGTAAACATAACTCAGAGGAACATTTGTAATGTCGCGAGTATTTATCGCTGTTGTTGGACGGTTTGTTGCAGCAATAACGGTAATGGGCTCGCAGACACTCCCCCTGCGCTCAAACCCTTCTCCAAGCGATTTATCCTCGGGTAATTAGTACGGGTAATAATTAATGCGGCCGCGCATTGTGCTAATTATCAGTGGAGAACCTTTTAAGAAATGAAAGAACATTCGAAATAAAACAAAGCGAGGTTCGAGTCCTGGTGTTTGCCATTCGCGTATACCTATACCGCCTTCTCATACGTATATATGTTTATACATATATACACAACCTATATACAGTCTCGTGTACCCGACAAGAGGAGCCAAGCAGCTATCCATCAGGGTGCTTTTGTCGCCCTAATGAGAGCCTGAATTATTCAGCTTAGAGAACCCCCACCGTGATACAACCTACCCCCTTTTTCTATCCTCTTGGCGCTCACTCTCTGCAGACTTAAGAGTTTCTCGTCTGACCTTATATCTTTATATACTTGTCGCTTATCAGGGCTCTTGAAACGTGCCGGAATTTCGTAAAATAATATACTACCTAGTTGTTTCAAAAATTCGACCAACTTGGATCTCATCTGAAAATGCGTAAATTGAAAATTGATTTTTTAATTTTTTTTACAAGAATTTACACTTTCGACAAATGAATCGAGTTTTCTTAATATCGTATAATTGTTTATTAATCTTTTTGTTATATATTATTTTTTCTAAAATTCTGGCTTCCTTGTGTTTGAAAGAATGTTCACGAAGCCACAGATACTTCACGTGTATTAACACGCATACTCTTTTCCTCTATGTAAAGCTCATTTTCACTAAGATAATTGCACTGTGATACGGCGGAACTTGCTTTTTTGTTCGTCACAGTGTCAGCTTTTTAAAATTGCCTGTCTTTACTCAGACTTCTCTATACGCGTTGTCGATTCCTTCCTTTTCTTTCTATTTCCAATACCACGCGCATAAATAAAACTCGAATGAATCTCGTGCTAGTTTTACTTTTTGTACGTCATTGAGATAGAACTTCGCATTCTTAACACTATTCCTACCGACACTTCAGGTATACCTATTCCTACCAATGTTAAAAACGGTCACTTTACCGGTCGCGGTAGGAATAATATTAATCCTTACAATAAAAATGTACAGAAATATAGTACACGTATATAGTACAGAAATAATGGTAATGTGTCTAGAAGTTAAATTATACGTATATTTAGATTCTATACAATGTAAGTACATTTGACTATATTTAAAAAAGATGTTTTTAAATTGATTTTAGGTGAACCAGAAATTGGCTAAAAATCAATCGATTTTAGCTACAGTCCATCGAGTTTCAGGCATAGAGACTTCAATGCTTGTCATTGACTATTCTCCGCTGTTATCCGAACTTTTAACACCAAAGCTTCGTTCTGTTTCTGATCATCTATACTCTAGCATTGAAAAGGCAGAACTTACACGTCTTGTCAACGTTATGCTGGATCTTGGATTGGCACTGGTTCAAGAAAAAAATCCAGATGGCGGCTACGAGTACAATTTTGAGCCGTAAGTATGAATATTTTTCATGCAGTTTCTTTTGTGAAAAATCATATTTGAGCTGTCATTAAGCTCTAGATAGTCGCACTTTTTTCCGAACTTAACCATTTTCAATATATTTAAGTAATATATAAGTGAATTTGAATTTTGTAATTTGAACAAGTACCTAAAGTGTAGCAACGCATTCTCCGCCTATATAAAGGCGTTCGGCGATCGAGAGGTTAAATATGAATTAGCAAACTAAATTGTTCTCTAGTAATCCAATGTGGATCGTTAATGTTCAATTGTTTAATTCACCAGAAATCTCTTGGAAATCGGAATATTCCCTGATTGTAAGAAGCGTAAGAGTTTGGCATATGCAGTAAAGCAAATCGTAGTTCAAGAATATGAAATGGAAAGATTAAAAAGAATCGAAAGGATGACTAGCGGATCAAATAAAATGTTGTCAACTCCTACGGCTACTGATCAAAAGAGAACAAATATCAACGCAACAGAAAAATTAAAAGAAGCATTAGAAATTAAAAATTTAGAAAAAAGTGTAGCGAATCATCTTAAGAAATTGGAACCCGTCATCCCGCAGCCAGAGAAAATGGTAAGTCCGCAAAAATGTACTTTTCAATTGTAATTTCAATTCCCTTAATTGTAGACAGTTCATTATTAAGCTCGCTATATTGTTTGAATAATTTTAAGCTGCTAACACATTTTCGAGAGAGAGTCGCACCTCTCAGCTTTGATTACGATCGAGAATTTCGGTAAATTAATCTCTGACCAACTCCCCGAAGCGCAATAACTCACTGCCATTTGTTCCCATTACGCTACTAGGTATATGGACGATAAATCATCAAGTGACAACGATTTAATCAAAATTAATTACACAGCGAACAAAGTTATTAGACTCATCACATTCCACACTGTCTTTTACTGTGTATATCTATCTGTCTTTCTTAATTAATTACAATAATTCTCGACCAACTTTTCCTCATTTTCTCTTCACCGAGGTACCTGCTTATGGAAATTTTGTAGGTAATACTTTGGTATATTTTATATTTATTAAATATTCTGCTTTATTCGGAACACGTGCTATTCGGACAGATCATTTTATCTGCTGACTTTAATATATTGACAGATCATGAGCATAAAAAAGATGTATTACCCTGTTAATACCCTAAAATTTATAGAATTTATTTAAATCAAATGGTATCATTAAGAAAATATATACTACTGGTTGACATATTCTTATTCCATTACATCATTTACATCTACTTAAATGGGATGACTACACGTGCTTAAGAATTTCACAATACGAATTAATACTGTTCGTTCACCGATGTCATTTTTGACTAAGAATGCGCATTCGCGACTGCAATGCGGCTAACAGTTGCGGGAATCTACTTGAAGAAGCAAAGATGCAATTAATAAAAGAAAATGTTGCAAATAATAAGTACGAGAGTGCATCGAGAAGAAAATTATAAAAGGAATGAGATGTGTGAAGCAGCAAGATGGTAGAAAAGTGAAGAAGAAAAGGTTTGCGAATAGGAGGAATTCAGTGTAGCCAGAAGCAAAGAGTCAGGGATCAGCAGCGTCGAGTACGGGGTACCAAAACGGGACGGGCTGGTACATCCGCAAGGCTATTATAACCGCTCGAGCGAATCTCTATTAAAGCGTGTTTACACTGGCTTAGGGGTTGACTCAAGCCAGCCCTCTCGTTGGTTCCCAGTCGAGCCAACTCCGTCGTGCCGCCCTCCCCGTATATACGGAGTAATGCCTATCTAATTGTCGCGTGTATGAATAGTGAATCCCGGAGCACTCGAGGCTATGAGCCAGATCCGAGCTAACACAAGGGGAGCGCCATATGAGCTAATCTATATTATGATAGCCCGACCTCCGGGACGCTCACCCTCTACCCACTCCTCTCTCTATCCCCCCTTCTCCCCCCCTCTCTCTCTCGCTCTCTCTCTCTAGATCTTCGGCCTTGTCTCTCTTGCCATCCTCATACCTTTTACCTTCTCGTTCCGTTGCTCCCCCGCTTAGCATCTATCCGGCTCATGCACCTGAGTAACTTGTACGCGTGTGTGTCTAATACCCCCTGTTCCGTTGTTACCATTCACTTTTTTTTTTATCATGAGGTTACCCGCTACAAATTTACTTTGTGGCAATCGACCTTCTTGCACAAACGAATGCGAATTACTGTTAGCTCGTACCACTTGAAAATTTTGAGACAGTGGGGTTGCAGGTATTCGGTAGAGCGGTGGGTGAAGATGATCGTCACAAAATACTATTGTAAATCAATGCTATTATGCTATAAGGACGGAGGCCATTGTTGCTCGCTAGTGTAGCCTTTTATGTGGCTCTATTTAAAAAATCTGTACGAATGGGTTTATCGTTTTTTGTTTTAAGATTCTCAATATTCAGATCAATGTACTGTAAAAGACAGAAGTAGGTGGTATGAATTTATCTAATTTTATTCAGCATGAAACATCAAATGTAGAAATATTTTTTGTATTTTAAACTTTTAGAAAGTGATCGATATCAGTGTTATTATGTCGGTTCAATTTTGGAAATTGTATTTTGAACTATTTTGTATTAGAAGTTCTCTGAATATCATCAAACTTTCAATGGCTTGGTCTTCGAAGGTATAACTTTTGGTCAAGGAATTTCGATATTGCTGCATATAGCAGAGGCGAATATATAAATAGATATCTACACTATCATTTCTAGTTATGAATTGACCAAAATATTCGTATTTTTTTTCCAAAGTTTTATATTTTGTTGCACAAAAGTCTAGAGGACGTGCTATGTTTGAATGGGTCGTATTATATGAAACCAAAGACCTGACTTAAATCCAAATTAATTTTCTTCAAGACGACAGGATGCGATGTAGCACAGGAAGGGAGAAGTAGCGCATCAAGTCGCATAAAATAACATTAAATGATCATGGATGGCGCACAGCTTCCGTTTCCGAGAGGTCCTGCCTCGTGAAAACGTCGTAATAGCGGCTGCATTAGGGGTTCTAAAAATTTCTGGACTGTAGGAGGATAGATGGGGCATGTGCTAGTGAGGACAGTTAAGGCGAATGTATTTGTAAAGGCACGTAATCGCAGGGGCGGTGGATGGCGGCGTTTGCAGCGTCGGGACGCCGGACGTCGCAATCTGGCCGCACCGCCCTCGACGTCCACCATTATGATGGTAATGCCGCTACTCGCCAGGGCCGTCGCTATTGTGATAAGACCCTCGAATCGTTTCAAGTCTTAGTGTTCTCTTCTGCAAATCTGGGTGGTATCAATTTTCACAAGCTCATACATTGGCATAAGTTTTAATTTTTAGACCATTTATTGCACTTTTCTTCCCAGACACCTCGAGTTTTTTTCTATGAATTTTCCAATATTCCCAAGGGAGAAACTAACGGGATGTTGAGCCGAGGTTGCTTCGAGGGCGCCATTGCGTCCAGCCACCCTTCGGTCCTCCATTTACCCCTAACGACGTTCCCGGCAAATAAAAGCTGATTTTTTCCCTCTTTGTCTGAATGGGGGGGCATTCTTCCTTTCTTCATTTATCTCTACTTTCGTACGTTCTGCTGCTCTGGACCTCTTGCATCTTGTCCCGTCCTTTTTAGCTCTTCAGATGCCTTCTGCCTCATCAGCCTCAGTTCTACTTGTATATCTACGCGTCTACCTTCCTACACTTTCCTACACTTTGTTACCATCCTCTTCCGACCTGCCGATAAAACAGACTCTGCGTGGTCCCATGATAGCCAATAAGAAAATTAAGTTGTAAGTCGTACGACTCTGGGACTCTTCGCATTCCCATGATTAATAGTCTTTTTCCCATCGTTCATTCTATCATTCGTACCGCCCGATCTGCGTCCATTACTTTCTTGTTCTTTTTTCTGAATATTTCTGTTGTGCTCTCCACTCTATCTTGGCTCGCTCTCGGAAATCGCCCTAATGTAATTTCATATCCATTATAGTAGGGGCTCTTAATTGAAACCATTCGGTCAAAATATTAAAAATTTCATAATTTTAAAATGTTAAAGTTAATAATCTTTGTCCTTAGGATAATTTTAATACTCAATAATCTTACTGTACCTTAATACCGCTTGATAATATGCAGGTCGATCAATTTAAAGGATGGTACAATGACGCAATATATAATGTCGATTTATTATTATAGATTAATATATGTCGATTGATTTATTTAATTTAAATGCTATTTTTATTATTTATACATATCGTTAATAACTCGCTTTGCTGGATTATAGTCAATTTTATCTTATTTTCTTTATAGCAATGTCGGGATTTCTTCGGAAGAATCATCAGCAACGATCGCCAACAACAATCCGCGAACAAAGTTTCGCCGAGGACGGCCCGATTGCAGGAGATGGTTAATAGTAATCGTGTGTGGTATAAATATAAAGAAGGATTTAGTAACGCAGTGCGTCGTACAGTATTAATGAGAGATCTCTTGTGATTTTAAATATCTTGTAATGTCTTATGTACATAACTATTTTGACTAAAAATTCAAAGTATTTTTTTAGATAAAACTTTTTAATAATAATAATAATAATAATGTAAGAAAATTTCTTCAGCAGTTAAATCAATATAACATGATTGATTCAGATAGAAGTAGATCTTGATATCCATTAAATTCATATTGTTTCAGGTTGCTGTATAATAGTTTTATAAGGACGTTTATGCAAGTGTCAGGTGAACTTAGAGTTAAAATGTTTTTTATCGAAAGTGATGTTTTTAACGAAATATATTTTCTTATCTTTCCAAATTAGCAATGTTGTATTTGTATGTTTTTTTCCTTTTCTTCTACAAATCACTGTACATACGTGAGGAATTTAAATTGTGCTTACTCAGGTTCTTTGTCGATTGCAGTTTCGTTTCATTCTGACGCTTCACAAGCATATGGACACAGAATCAGTTTGAATAAAATAACAATTTTTGATTTTACATATAGAACGTAAGAACTGAAAACAAGTTTTTGTTGAAATCCACTAGTACGTCATAATGGCGAATACACCAGCGCACGACTATATTTTAAGAAAAATATTAACATTATCCGTAGTCTTGCATTATTCGCATTATACGATATACAAAAACTGAACGTGCATAACTCAAAAATTATATAAATTTTCTCTTTACACACCAGTCGTTCCAAGAGCGTCAATAATATCGAAGGAGCCTAGAAAAATTAAAAAAAAATTTCATACGCGAGATAACATCTCGCCTCCTACCACTTTATGATCATTGACATTTTGATATGAATAAATTGACATTTACACGCGTGCATATTTAACGAAGGGAGAAGATGCTGCGTCCGGAGAAAACGTAACGCAACGTAACGCCACGCATAACAACAATAACGTAATCGTAACGGTACGGTTGGCAGACCTGGCACGTGCGGCTTCTGTCAATAAGTTGAATAAAGCAACCGGTAATGTTACTCGAGTGGACTCGGCTCCCCCGAAGGGTGCGTCCGCCGAGTAGCCCTATAAACATTTCCGGGCGCTTCACAATCCCTTACACTTGCCTAATGTATACGCGTGCTCCGCCCCTGCAATTCGACATTGATGCACGGATTCACCGAGGAAAGATAGCCACGACAAAGGTCCATTGCCTTTCCATTACCACGCACTAAATATCTAAACGATCCATTCGGTCTGTTAAGTCGTAAGGATTCAATAGCTGTATTGATTGCGCAAAGAAGGAAAAGCTGTTTCATTAGCCAGCAGAGGAAATGAGTCTAGCGATGATGAGATCAGCATTTAAACTTATGAAAGGGTAAAAATAATTTTTTAAATAAAAAAAAAAAACGAAAACATATACATACTGTATGCATACTTTTGATGAACGTGGACGAGTTTTGGTATTTTTTATAGAATTGAAATGAGCGACGAATCATATTGTAAAGAGACAAGTCTGGTAAGAAAGTAGTCGAGAAGATCATAAGAATTCATAAAAAAGAAACAATGGCTTTGTTTCTATTTAACAAAATAGTAACGATCGTGACTTTGTGACAATAAAAATTGGACAATCCATGAAATTCAATAGGAAATAAATGTAGTGTAGTACATCGTAAAGGACTGGATTGCATGAATGTGGCAAAACTACTTGACCACTCAAACGGTCTTGGTGGAATTAATTCCCGTGACTTGATATATACGGATCTGTTTCATTCGTGAATTTTATCTATTGGACATTTAGGGTGGGTAACACGTGTCAGTGAAACAATATGGCGGGGGTGCGTGCCACGTGGCTCTACGCAGAGCGCGAATATAGTTCAGAGAAGGCGTCCCTAATGGAATTATAAATTCAATAGCGACCTCGGAGCGCACCTGAGTCTGTAGCTGGATACGATATGTATGTACGATACAATACGATATGGACCTATTCTGTTCATCCGTTCTACGCCATCACACTAATTGCTGTGCGTCCGATGCCTTTCTCTGTGACTTATGAGCGGATTCTTGATATATCGAACTGCAACTCGCTTGTTATTCGCTTAACTACAATTGTTTTGGAAAATATCTCGATGAATAACCGTGATTGGTTCGATAATATTGATTTCATAATAGTAAACGGATTGGCGTGAATACGTTAATTTGTGCCGTGTATTATTTGCAAGATACTTATTATCGATAACCTAACTTATTGTGAAATCTTGATGGAAAATTACATCTATTTTTTTAAATATTTTATTTCAATCATAGCGGAAATTAACAAGAGAATTATTTTTATTTCGCTTCAACGTTATCGACATTTATTCATTTTCGGATGCCTAAGGGCTGATAGCTACTGCAAGTGCAATTTCATGTGGAACTTTTTTTTATTAATTTCATACAGTATCTCAAAGTTGATAAAGATGGACTGACGCGAAGAGCTAAACCGCCAAGTCTCATATTTTATTAAAGAAATCTACATATATTACTTGTATTCGATACGATGGCTAAATTGATAAAATACTGGGGATTGTGAATTGTAAATAGAAAAAATATCTGTTTCTATATTTAAATAATATTTATGGCTTCCGCTTGATACACAATAGTAATACTCAATGTTATTTAAACAGTATAGCACATAGTGTAGAATTGTTTTAACAAGAATATTGAGCGTTAGCTCCTATCTTTCGCTAGTTTAGTATTATTGAGATTGAACTAATCCCCTTTCCGCTGTGGTGTGTCTATCTCTCTCTTTGAAACACCCAACCAATCACACTGCTAGCTACTAAGTGCGATCCATTACGCGTAATGGAATGCGCCAATTATAACATTTGCTGAATAATTGGTGGCCGCTGGGCGACACTGTGGATGGGGTAAAAATGGTTCTGGGGCTGGCGCGTAGAAAGCTGGAGGTGGTGAAGTTGTTGGACCACTGTTGGTAGTGTCCGTGGTGTCGTTGGTATTGGATTTATGGGGCTGCGATCAGCGAGTGGCCACCCTGGATGGCGCGTTCAATACGTGCATCCAGCACCTGCACGTGGGAGCAAACATTAAATAAATCATTTAATTAATTTTTCGGAACTGACTGTAAACGCTAAAAGGCTAGTTATGTCGCTGACGTTGCTTCCAATTAAGCTCTGTGAAATTATGAAAGCCGCTACACTTTGCCTCTGTCGTATCAAAATTCCAGTAATTTCATTCTGTAATCCGTTGGGTGTACAATTTTCCTGCCAGAATTTGTTTACACGATGAAATCCTTAACGCCAATAATTTAAATGCATTATTTTCATGAAAATAATTAACCATGCTGAGATAAAGTTGGATTTCGATTTTAAAGGAAAAGATTGTTGTATCCCAGAAGCTTGGGACTGAGTTGTCTCAATTTTTAAACAGTTTGAGTCTTGCCTGGCTCAACTTTTATTGAAACAACGACAGAAGTTACAAGGCAAAGCTAGAGTGAGGATTTAAAAATTGATGAGTGGAAAAAGACAGTGGGGTACAGCTTACTTGAACTCATACATATATTCTGTGTCTGCACATTTCATAGTCTTGGCAATATTTTAAAGAAATACTTTTTATATGAGTGCCATGAAAACGTGTTAATAATTGATTGATTTCAGATTATCATTCATTCATAATTGATTGATTTCGCATCATCTGTAGTCATAGAATAGTTGTATGATTTTAGGTTAATGTACAGTGTTCTCAGTAAATACGCTAATAATTTTATTAAAAATGACACAAAGGGCAACTGAATTTAATAGAATAATAAAATTGATCTTGTTTTAAATCCCTTTTCAAGAAGTACTGCTTAGATCCTAATGGGTTTGATTTCGTTCACCTCACACTTATTTAGACTTATTTGTTTCACATTTCGGACTGGAACAGAACTTATAATGCTGAGAAGAATGAAAAAGTATAGGAAGAAGACTTATTTTTTGTCTCGGGGTCTCCTATCAGATTGACTGAATTCTGAGGTGGTAAATTAAAGGTTAATTTGGATTCATTTCGGAACATTTCGCCGATTCGTGATGTTCCAGGAAAATCAGCTTAGCCCATGTTTCTGTACGTTCGAATCCGTGTCAAATTAATCGACCAATGAAAATCTGGTTATCTTCCCTTATTCAGGTAGTGGTTACAGTAACTACGTAACTCTTTGACATAGCGATCTCATCGAATTCCTTTCGATCTTGTGAAATTCGATCACATTCATTGAACCTCGCGTGAAATGCTTGAAGAAACGAAAGTGGATTTGAAAATTGAAAATCATTGCACCCCCTGATCCCCTTAGTCTCGCCAGACAAGCTCGATAAATTTTCGTTCCCTTAGGTCGGCTTTTCAGGATTCGCCTATCCCTCAGGAGGAACCCTTATCCGGGTATTACTTCGTTTTCCATACCTTCGAGCTCTTTTGAACTGAATTTACGGTTATAAAACACATCGGGCGCCACATGTATCAAGTCACCTAGATGCCAATAATAGATGTAGGTTATCTATAACGGTCGGTGCTGTAATAAGGTTGAAATATTAATAAAAGAATCATAACAATAATACGAGCGCATTAATTAATTTTATTCAACTATATCTATTATCAATAATACTCATTGAGTACATGTTTTATATGATACAGGCAAAAGTAGAATTATGGCTAGTTAAATGTTTCACTATATTGAAAACACAAAGTAACTTTATCCTATATGTTCAAAATTATTAATACAATGATTTTGACTTGATTGAGTTCATTTTATGCTATCGACATACATTGTTATGCTACATTGGATATGAAAAAGTGAAAGTATCAAATCTTAAGGGGTATTATCTCCGTGAATAATTATTTTTCGCGACTCATCTTGCCGCAAAGTGCCTACACATTTATTAATTCCATAAGAGAATTTTTGACTGTTGGAATGGGATTCGGCGCGGAGGGACGACGAGGTTGGCTGCAGGGTGTTCCAGTACCGAGGCGGAGCTTTGATATGTAAATTAGCTGACAATGAATTTTATAAGACCTTTTACTGTGGGTGGGATAGAGCAAGGACTAGGGAGTTAGGGGTGAACGAGACAAGACGACGTCATGGAATTAATCACCGTCTGCTACCGGTTCCTCGCACCCCATTCGCTTCTTGGATCTCAGGGCCGTGTTGTCTTGGCACCTCAAACAATTTAAATACTTTAGCGTTCATGATAATTTTTGTATTAGTAACCTCGGACGTAACTTTAATGCTTTATAAGACATTAATATAGTGATCGCAAAAATATATTATCAGGGAACAAGATAAATATTCTTGGAGAAATGGATAAATTAAACTTCGCACACTGTTTATGCGTAAAGAATATTATATTAGAATATTAAAAATATTATTTTACGTAGCACTGATGGGAAAGGAAAATATATAGTGGATTCGTTAAAAATGATGGCATATTCCCTGATTGCTAAAAATATTTAATAGCCTTTAGATACTGAAAAAATTTGTCCGTATACGATATCGTTCAAAGTTCTTCTACTATAGTCGAAGTACAAGATCAGTTCCATTTTGTGGGCCCATCTTGTTACAAAATGAAACGTATATAAGTCCCTTCAAAATTGAATTGATGTTGGAGCCTGACTACAGAATATCACTTACGATGAAATCGGAAGATTTATGTATTAAAATTCATCAGTTATTCAACTTTTTATGTAAGCACGGCCTGAGGACTTGTATCCCTACAAGACAGTCTTAATCTAGTATATCATACATGTGTATTAACGCTAATTTTTAGGTATGAATCAATCAATCAAAAAATATGTGCACGTGTGTATACGTGTGTATGGATAAAAATGGGTGTATCAAAAATTGCAAACAAACTGAGCATAAACAAATGATGACCTTAACAAAGTACAAATTAAAGATAACGTATTATGAACGCTGTAGTCAGGGGACTCTTTTACATTCTAACCTGTAAGAAGGTGGCCTTTCAAAAAACACCGATCTTGCAGTCTAACTACAGAGTCCCGTGATGTCAACAGATCCAGCGAACAGCTTTTTTCCACCGAAAAGATCATTTGGTTCGTGCAGAACCGTATTGATGATGATATATATGAATCTCATGTAATCTGAATCTCACGATATTTTATAAAAATCATAGAGAATATCGACACATTATTTTTTGTATAACTTAATCTTTGCATTAGTGATAAAAAAGTATTGACATGCATTAAAATGTGTTACATCAACAGTATGATCTTGTTGAAACTAAATTTTTACTTTCTCAAATTTTTATTGTATTTCAAGTTTAGTTTCATTCTATTTCATTTTTATTAAATTAGTTTTCAAAAATGTATGTACGTAGATATCAGTGTTCATCTCAATACCATGGTTGAGTAAAAGGAATAATTGTAATTTATGCGGATATCATGTATGCAGATGTTTTTATATTTTGAATTTAAAACTTAAATATGTTTTAGAAAATCGTAAGATAGCAGTCATTTACTATAGGCGCATTAAAATAAATCGAAAATTCACAAAGCAATTTGATGTTGTATAATATAAATATTTTTTCGATTTTTTTTTCAAAATCAACTATAATCCAACTTTGATCTGTATTCCCTTTATCAAAAAAAGTCGAGGGTAGATGCTGGCTATTGTAAATATAGTAAATAATCAATAACATATAAAATGATATTGAATTGATAAATTTTATTAAATTACGTTATCCTACTCAAGATTTTTTTTAATGAGCAGCGTGTTCGATAGAATAATCCTGTAACTTCACATGATAAAATGAGCTTTGAAGTGACTTAAAAAATAAAGACACAATTGAGTTACCTTATTATCCGAATATGTACACGAAAGAGGATAGAAAGAACTTTTCATTAGGATAAAATGACACGAACAGTAATCGCTGTCTTGTTATTCATTACATATCTGCTATTCTCGTGAATTCTCATAACATTCAAATATCAATAGTATAAAAATAGTAATTTAATAAGCTGACTCTTGGTTCTATGAAAACCCAATGAAAAAATTGCGGTTTCACGAAAACACCTAAACAGGTTTTCGTAAATAAACAAGAAACTAAAAATTTCAACGTCACGTATATTTAAGTGAGACGTCTAGTCAAAGTAAGCAATATCGACAGCGTTAAGAGTCAATCGTCTTGGGCAAAGTGGCCTGGCGCCCACTTTCCTTCAGTCTTTTCAACCCCCACCGCATCCTCATCAACCACCACCACCACCACCACCACTACCACCACCACCACCATCTACCCTTCTACATTGAGGTTCGGATGTCGGCGAGGAGCCGGAGGGTGCTGAGAGAAAGTCTACAGGATTCGTGGGTAGATAAGAGTGGTTTGGGGGTTGGGAGGGTGGGGGGGGAGGGGGGTAGAGATGAATCAAGAGTAGGAGAATAAACCATGATGTTCTTGATTAATACGGTTTACCAGTAAGTGTAACGGAGTGTGCAGAGAACGCGTCTGCTGCCACCCCTTCTGCAACTCCAGCAATGCCCTCTCTCCTAGTTCCTCTAGGCATTCACCCTCGACTTATACTTTCTCGACTCCCTACCCTCTTCTCCTTTCAACCCTCCATCGCCCCCCTTCGCTTCTGAACCAACCGGAGCTACGTGCCGATCAATGGCGTCTTTCCTCCCATTGGCCCATTCCGGACCAACCCCGCGTTCAACGACGCAACCCCTGGAAGAGGGATGATTCCATAAGAGAGAGCGAAATTTTCTTATCAGAAGCATTGATTGCCAACAACCCCTTCTTCTTTCGTTCTTCCTTGCCAGCTTCAATGACCTACCCAACCTCTTCTCCTTCCCTCACATTTTTTCATATATATTTCTCTCTCTCCCTCTTTACTTTGGTTTATGCATTCTTCCTCCTTCGTCTAGCTCGCTTTTACTTCCTTGCGCGTTCCTACCCTGTTAAAGATTAACGCACTACGACGGCACGCGACCATATTCATTTTTTCTTATCCCAGAAATGTCTACTTTTTTTTAAACAACATTTTGGCAATATTCAAATATTAACGTTGTAAATAAATACTTCCAACATGGTTACTTCTTTTGGATTATATTTTTTCCCTGCTCGGAGCATATGTCACGTGTATATTATCTTTAAATTCGATGGCATTTACGCGCAATGCATTTCAGTTTGATTATTCCCTTTTATTTGCATCTTCGCTAAACACTTTGTGTATACACTGGTACGAATACAGTATCGATTAATGGATTTGTAAAGGATACTAATTGGTAAATTTACCTGTCTTCGTTACTGATAAACCATCGTTACACTTATAATTCGAATGTTCGAAAGTATCAAGCCTTTTGTTTCCATGTATATAAACAATTTTACATTTCATAACAATTTTCAAATACAAGCGCAAGTTAATTCACGGATAACATTTCAAGTCCAAAGGACTCTTTTACCTTAAAACTCATTCAAAGATGGCCCCTTGGACAAGTATTTTATTCGCAGACAGACACATGTCAATACGTAGCGAATTTGCAACTAAAATCATTGAATGAAAATTGGATTAGGAAAATAATGTCGCCAAATAAGGAGAGCCTTTATCACGAGAACAAGTTTATTTGGTACAACTATCATAGTGTGCGCTATATATATAATTCCTATTTATATATGTATATGTTTTATATATTATTATTATTATTACATTGTTTTTTATGTTACCAGTGACGATTATCGTAGAGTAATATACAGGTTACTATAAAGTTTTTACGGTCCTTTGGCCTATGCTTTGGTTACGGTAACAAGTGGCAGACTGGTCGAGGCACACTTATCCAGAAATTCTATAAAAAGTTCAAGGATAAGAGAATCCTCGTGCCTGTACTGACGGTCAGAGCTGGTCCTTCGTATGCATGCTCCCCCCCCCCCCTCTCTCTTTTCATCTCTCTGTCCCTCTCATGGATCTCTACAACTTACTATCACGTCTCTAAAATTAGAGCTTTTTCTACGCGAGGTTTCGTTTAAATATACTCTGGCAGAATTCGAAGTCCTAGACGATCGTTACGTTATGTGACGGATGAAATGACATTGAAATGATTTTGCTCGAAGCAGAACGATCAAAATCCACAAATTTTCAAAAGGATCCTCGATGTCTTTTATGAGGTTCGATATAAAAATTAAAAGAAACTATAGTCAGCGGTGACCAAGTCTTTATTTTATGTCGTATGATCGAACAGCAAAAATGTCTTATTTAGAATTCTCAGCTGTATTTTTTAAAGGATACTTTACGATAGACGTAGAATCCGAATGATATTTAGGATCCTGGAGTTTGATCGTTGATGATGTTTTGGAAATTGAAATTGTTAGTATGAAATTTGATTTTTATTTCTCAAAGGAACGCTCGGCGATACCGTTTCGAGAAATGACAATATGATCGAAGCCAGGCATGTTCTGACCTCGATAAATACGGCATGACTACACTACTACTTGTGAGGATGCGATTCCTATTGTCAAGGTGTAAGCAGGCACAAGTTGGTCCTCAGGAATGGTTCATGCTAATAACTTGTGCCTCCGTATACTACGATTAACATACTGCATTAAAGTTAAATTAAAAATAAGAAGTCCCTTGTTTTTGAAGCAGAGATCGCCAATCGTCTACCAATATTATTTTCTGTTTAATTAAGATAAACCATTGTACTTTTTATTTTTTACAAATAAATCATTGAAATGTTAGAGTAAAAATGTGGAGCGTCGCCATCTCGTGGCGACTCTCGAACTTAAATTTCCAATGATCTTACAAGGTGATGAGTCTATAATGTAAAACAGGAAATTGTAAAGAGCACAAGGATTGTACCAGCTGGTGCTAGTTGAATGCAAATTTTTTATATGTAAGAAAATATTAAAAAAAACTGTTTTGTCAGTCAGATCTCGTATTAATGTTTACTTGTAATTTTGAGTTGCTATGGGATTTCGAAAAAGAGAAAATAAAAAAATGAGAATAAACTAATCAAACAAGATGAATCGTTTATCTCTGCTTCTTAAGAACACGACGTGTAGGTATCATCTTGTTCTAAGGATCATCCTTATTCGTGGGTTGTATTTGATGAACGACTGCCGGTAGATGATGATGATGTTCAGGCCTCCTAGAGAGACTAAGTAAAGGTGGCAGAAGTGGAAGAGGGAGTGGTAGCGGAAGTCCGCCGGGAAATCCAGCAAGGCCTCCGAGAAGAGCCGAGGCCGTCGAATGTTCATGTGCTTTTCTACGCAGTTCCGCGAGGCTACTTGTTCGATGAAGATCGCCACTACCTGGCTTACAACATCCGCAAAGGGACGCGGGCCAACCGGCTGGGGACCAAGACAGCATGTCCTGGAGAGTGCTTGCTCGGTGTTCACTGGTTGTCCAAGGCGACCCGGAAGTCAACGATGTTCCTCCACTGCTCATTTTGCCGAACAACGGCGGCGAGAATTGAGCTGCAAGATGCGGCGAGAAGAACAGGGACGTCGGTGGCTCCAGTGGCCTGAATCCCGCTCCTGGGCTACTGTAGGACATAAATAGCTTGTTTTGAAAATTATATTTAATCTCAGTATCGTTACAGTAGGTTATAAAGTACTCTATATAAATTTCGACTGTTTTCATAGCGATAACTGTGCATGAGAATATGCAAAATTAAATATTAAATATTTTCATGTCAGATATCTATTAGTTAATTGCATAATCGAATTATTCAACCTTTAATACATTTACACTAAAAGCCAATACCACTCACGTATGATGGCAACATAGAACCAGATGCTTACAGACATTTCTGTAAAACTGATTCATCATTTACTTTGTACGACATTACATTAAATATGCAGAATTTTCTTAGCAACTTTTTGTTTGATTAATAAAAAGCTCTTTAATAAAAAAAGGTTAATTATGTTATAAAAGATATTTACTATTGGCGCTTGTATGAAAGCATATTATAATCGACGATGATATAACTTTCAAATCAATATTAATGTAAAGCATCTTGGCCAGAATGGAAAATTAATTAAAAATAATTAAGTGCTCTCTAGTTTATCGTCCTAACAACGTCCCAAGACTTGCGCTGTAAAAATTTCTTTACCGACCCACACTGCAATTCATACAAAAATGACTGAAGAACTGTCACAATACTGTTAACGTTAACTGACATTAATTGAAATATTTCTAAGAGTTAAAATATTCGTAATCGATGATTTCACGAAAATCCTACCAAAATTTCATTTCACACGTGTATTAATTGCGACATGAAACGGAACTTTGTAAAGCCTTCTATAACAAGACTTATGAGATTGTGGATAATGCGTATTACGTTAAAAAAATCCATCCAAAAAATTAGCAACGATGTTAAAATTTTTGCAAAATAAAAGAATGGAGAAAACTTAAATCGGCCTAACAGATACGCAGTATCGCGCTGATAATCCAATTAAGAAAGTAAACAACTTGGTTCCTGGATCTCGCCCTGACTCTGAGGTGCGGATGATTATCTCAAATATTAATGGCAAATATTGTTTAATCAACGGTAACGAGGCTGGAGGCATCTAAGTGAAATGTGGTTGGTGGTCGTGAAGATGATGGGGGTGGCCAAGGCACATAGAGTAAAGTCGAGACACGACTTCTATTGGGGTGAACCAATGAGGGCGTTGGAGGTTATACAAGTATATAGACGGCGCTGGTGTTGCAGTCACTCGTGACGACGGTGGTAAGGGCGTCGGTGAGGTGAGGGGTGGACAGGGAGACGGAGGGAATTGAACCGTGGTAAGCGCGATAATTAGCAGCAATTAGTCGCGTATCCCGGCATACAGTTGCCCTGCTTACGTGCGCTTACCTCCCCTTATACATTATACAGAATACACCTATGTACAGGTGTTTTCACACACAATAGAGCGTTCAGGCAATTTTCCTCTCCCAGGCCTCGAAAATTCCCTGTATCGCGTATCTGCCTGTCGTACCGTCCAGGCCAGATTAGAATCCCAAACAAACATACTAGTCATTCTGATCCCTTATGTTTATTTAGGCTTAATTAATATTATCGGGAATAATGAACACAGGGATTCTCAGGGTTATGTCTTTCTCCAGAATATATTAATGAGACTCTTACACGGGGTACACTTGACGGGGTACAAATCAGACGTGTGCAAACGGAAAGAAATTGGAACTGGACTAGGTAAAAAAAATTATAATCGAGCGAAGATTAAAAAGAATTTTAAATATGCTATAAGAACTCAGGTTTTACCAAATTGAGATAATAAAAACAGCGATATCGAATGAAGATGCACATGAGTAGAAATCGCAGATCAGAAATCCTTCGCATTCTCTTTTTTGACAAGAATCAGAGAAAACCCCAAGGACCAATAGCACTAGGCGACGATCTGTCATTACTATGTACATATCTTCTGTACTGTGGAAAGTTATGATAAGAATATGGCTTTATCCTTGAGTTGTAGCGATATAGTTCTTTCTGGCTAAGATAATTGTGTACTTGAGAAAAAAATATATATATATCTGCTGTCTCTGGTACCGAGCGGATAATGACAATCCATTAGAATCTTTATTTAAAATTCAATGATATTAAACCGCCGGATCTGCACAGCTCGAAGGGATGGAGAACGTGGAAGATTCTGGGGTGGAAGGTGACTTGCAAAGGGGTGTACATACTATACTCTACGTATTACGGGGTACGTAGAAGGCAAAGCTTTCCCCCAGTCGAGCTCGAGGCGCTTGAATAATTGATGGGGATATATTTACGGCGAGCGGTTTTAAATAAATTACAACTGTAGAGACGTCGGAGGAACCTTCCGTGCCTCTTGCATCCTCCTTCCTTCTATAATAACTCATTCCAATCTACGCCCTAAACCTCCCAACTCTCTATTACTTCGGCTATGTTTTCGGAATTACTTAGCCTCGGGATACACACGTCTCTTTCTCTTCTTTTTGTATAAGCTACAGATGCTGCGCGCACATTCAAAGTACATAGATTCCTTATTCTGTCCTAAGAAAATACGTGCCTAGAAAATGATCTCAGAAACGTTGGATAATTTATTGTAGAATATATATTGCACATTTTACAAGTAAAATATGAGCAGTTTTATATCGCGAAATAAATAACAGTTCGAATAGTGAGATAATTGTGAAATTTATTTTACTGGATAATATAGTATGCAAATCATTTGGAAATTACATGGAAATTATTTATACAGATTTGTCCTTAGCCACCTCAACCGGTCGCCACGAGTAAAATGGAAATCAATGGAAATCATCTTTGAAACAAGGAAATTTCTTTGCCTGATTCCTGAGTTAATAATACCTCGGAAAAAGAACTTGTAAGTTTTTCTTGTACTACTACGTTCATTCAAAAGGAATCTCATAATAAGCATTGAAATTGAAATTTCAACTTTTACAGTTTTAAGAGGAGATAAATAACGTGGAAAATTATTAGATAGAAAATTTCTTTCCAAGTCTCCGAGCACTCTCAAAAAAAAATTAAGTGCGAAAAATGAAATTCGTAAGTTTTGGTGAAATAACGAAATCAAAAAAGCTTCCTGGGTAAATAGAATCGAGCGTCCACATACGCTAGGTGGTAAACGAAATCGGGAGGCAGCGAGTTAACGAGGCGACGATTACGACGATTACAGTCGGGGTGCAGAGTTAAATGGCGCGTATCAGGCTTCCGGTCGTCATGGGGGGAGCTGTCGAGTGGCGACGCTCGTGGCCGAATGGGGGATGAAAGTAGAGAGGGGTGTACTATATAGGGGCAGTGATATTTCCTAAAGACGTAAATACGACTCTCACCTCTCGACAGGGGGTCCGAGGCCCCCCACAGTGCTGTTAGGAAGTGGCGGCGCTCTTATGGGATTCGGCGGGGGCGTCGCGACGCCACCCAGGGACGGCTGACTCTGCGGCTGCTGGGGCCTCGGACTCACGGAAGCGGATGTCGTGCTCGGACTTCTGGAGCCACCCTCCGGGCCCACTTCCTCACCCTCGCCACTGCCCACCTCAGTCTCTGCAACTCCTGTAGGACTTGGATCTCCTGATATGGGTGCCAGGACGCCAGCGTCCAAACTGTTCCCAGTCGTTCCACCAGTACCGGCACTGCCAGCGCCTCCACCGACGCTACCGGCACTGCCACTTCCGGCGCCTTCTCGTTTCCTTTGTTCCTCTTTCAGCCTCTCGCTCTTGCGCCACTTTGCACGACGATTTTGGAACCACACCTGCCGACATTTTTATCAGTTACACAATTTCTTCCTGGTTTCTTCCTATAATGAAAAATCTATGAATCCTACGGAGTTGCTTAATTAAATTATCTTCATCATCCTCTGCATTAATAATAACTGCGACGCAATCGACGATATCGACGCATTCATCAGCATACAATAGCTTATTGGTATTTGGTATTGAATATAATATTTTTTTCAAGTGTCTTCAAGTTGTCTCGTATTCGGAGCATTTCCCATCAAACGCA
The DNA here is from genome assembly GCA_031762395.1 of Calameuta pygmaea. NCBI lineage: Eukaryota > Metazoa > Arthropoda > Insecta > Hymenoptera > Cephidae > Calameuta > Calameuta pygmaea. Next base: position 167,553 of record JASANN010000323.1, on the reverse strand, counting down.
AAGCATAGGAGACACAGGAGAAGATCTGCCACAGGAAAGTGCATTTATTTTGAGAAAATGTAGACAATTTGGAATAGACGGCGAATAGGCGGAATAAAGGAAGAAGAAGCACCAAGGAAGTTAGGGGAATGTCGAAAGTGTCTTGAACGAGAGCATACTGTCTAAACCATGACTGGGTATATGTGCACCTGAGGCTAAGGAACAATTCAGGGAGTAGCGAAGTAAAGGAAGGACTGGTGCATGTTCAACGAGCCAGAAGCAACCGCTGCCGCGGCGTTGAGGGCTTTTTAAAAAGCTCGAGTTCTGCTAACGAGGCTAACTTGACGTAATGCCAACTGCAATGGACTTTATTATACCCCGCAGTCTGACCAGGTTCGTCCACAGTAGAATGCAAACTGGAAATCCTAACTTGACGTTATAAATAACATTATTTTATAATGCCGTTGCATTAATTATCGTGAAATCCTATCGGGGAAGAGTATTCTTTTTAATCTGTATAAGATCGATCTGCTCTGATAAGTATTATAGCTACAATTTTTTAATCGAATCGTGTTAAATTTTTATATAAAATATATATACATAGATTGTCTTCACTGTAAAGAAAGTAATTCGAATTTTATTTTATTCATCGAAACACTTGAACTGAAGTACTTACAATAGTCTTAATCACTCGTAAAATTTGGAAATTCTATCACCATTTTCCGAAAAATTTACATATGTATATACCGGAATGTTAAAATCGTTGAATTGATATTGGAAAAAAAAGTTAATACCTCTCAAAAGTATTTCAGATAAATATTAATCATCGAATGATAATATGTAGAAAACATAATCGATTAACTTGATTTACTTGAAATTCTTTTTCATATTTAATATTAGGATACTCATTTTGTATGAGAAATGAATTCCTGAGGATTCCCGTAAGAGTAATGTTATAAAAATCAAGTGTTGCTTCAGAGTACAAATTTTGTACATTCATCAGCTGAAAGCGACGAGGAGAAATCTTGGCCGTAGTTGTACTCGCTGAGGTATAGTCAGTTTCTTGGGATCATTTAGATATTTCAGTTTCAGAAATTTTGCGATTCTCGGGACATGCTTTAATAAAATAAACACGACGAGCATAGCTTCGGTGGTGGGTTTAAGAGTGGTTTTAGGGGATGGGATGGGGTGCCTGTCGGGAGGTATAATAATATCCTAAGGGTTATGCAGGGGCGAGTAATAGCTGGGAACAAAGCCACGGCTCCCGCGAGACTCACGCAAACCCCTCTTCTCCCCCCATTTTTTCCTTCTTTTCAATACGAATTTAATCCTAAATATGTCAATAATGGTGCGGCTTACCACAGTATATACTTATACGCCATACCCTTAGGCATTTGATCCCGTAGTTTATTTACTCGATTATTTTACGACTTTTCTGATAATTGCAATTATTTCAAATTGTATAAATCTTTAATACTTCAGTGAACAGTGACCTTAGTTCTCTCGAAAATATTTTTACGAATATGTAATTGTCAGCAAATTCAATTGCCCGTTAAAATAGGCCCTTGACTAAAGTCCTAGGCACGCGATTTTATTTTATTTTTTTTTCAAATTTAATATCTATTTTTATAAGACTCCTTCATTTGTACACGTTTTTCAATTAGGATATACATATTTATTTTTAAATTATCTGTATACAATTTAAGTATCCAACAAATATATTGGGAAACGTTAATTCAGATGGAAAGTAGAAATCAAAGTTATTTAGCCACTAAAGTTGCTGTACGTCGATGTTTGTTTATCAAGATTTCAAAAATAAATTTACCCCACGGTACACATTTTGGACCGTATTCGCCCTATGCCGATATAATATACAAATATGATATTGGCAGAAGCGAAGAGGGGTAAGGTAAATTTATTTAGTAATACATATAGATGAAGATACATTTTTTCAGAAAGTTGTATTGGAATTTTCATTAACATTGAAAATTCATTGCTTCGTTTTCAGATAGCGCGAGACTCAAATTTCACGAAGATGAGACGGCGAATCCCCAACGTGAATGCGAATAAAAATACTGTTTTTACGAAAGAGTATTATTCATTTATTGATATCGTCGAATAATTTTATTTCAGCTTTTGTACAGATATATTTGGGCGCTCCGGACTTGGATATAAGGAGCAATACTCTGAACACGTCAAAAGTCTAATCACAGGAAAGTGTATGATATAAATATCTGAGCGCTCGAGACGATGATTGGGACACTTTTAAATGAAGACTAACGATCAGAATTATCCAGGCATCCACAGAGAAGATATTTTGGCACGCGGAACAATGATTTGGGTTATCAACATAATGGCAAATGATGACCAGGATAATTTCGATATAACTAGTGATAGCCGGGATTACGATATTCAGAAACACCTGAACATAAGAAACGATAACCAGAAGCCTTTGGATATAGAAAGCGACAAAACAAATCTGTTCACGGAAACCAATGGTAGCGACATCTGGACCTTAAATACGGACCGGAAAGTTAGTCTGGGATAATTGGATGTCGAGACGATGAGCTGAAGAAGATAATCGGAAACGTTGCAAATTACCGTCTGAAATGTTTCACGGCTGCCAAATTTTTAGAGTCGTCAAAATCCGTCCGACGGCAGACGAAATTCCATCAGATGATTCGTTACATTAAAAAAGACTTTATTCTAACTTTTTACCCACAAGCAATATTCACGTACTTATTGAAGGAATTTACAAGTGTCATCGAACATAATGACAGCAGTCAGTTTGAAGAAAACAATTGCCGAGCAGTAGCGAGCGGATCAAGAAGGTTCCAAGCGCCTGTGGACAAACTGAAATTTAGTGAAGGGAGTGAAGAAAATAAATTTCATATAAAATAGCAGCTTTGGGAGCTTACTAAAATTTATATAAATATAAATATCCTAGCGATAAATAGTTAATACGTAACAGCAGTATAAAATGGGATCAATTTAAAAAGATTTGATTGAAAAAGTATTGCGACACTTATCTCAATTACGATTCTGAACCGTAGCAAAACTACTTAAACTATCGTTAAAATCTCAAACACGTTAACAAGATAATCATATAATAGATACGCAAATAAACGAAGATAACAAGACTCGAAGAAAAATCTTTTAAAGAAGCAATCGAATCTCGCAAACTAAGTTATCAATGCTATAATATTAAAATATTGCATTACTGTAACAACACATAGTGCCCAATAATAAGCAATGGAACACAAATCTGATATACATTGAATGAGATCGTGAATTATAAGGACACGGTTCATAAACAGCATAAAATTCCTGAACGTATATACCTTCTTTCATAAACCTCAATCATATGACCAAATTCTATCTTTAACATAAAAACGCCTTCAATGTCAACTCACAAGAACCGTATGAGTCAATGAATTTATCAGTCGACTTCATCATTCTAGTCTAAACCGAAGTACCTAGTACAAAGTTATTTTCAAATATTTCAAGTACCAGACATATCGTGCTACCTCATAATCTTTGACGAAGTGTGAAATGGAGCTGTAGGATGTCCTGGGTCAGGGGTCCTGTTGAAGAATCTATGACGTCAACGTGTTCTTCAGGCATATCGAAAACATAAAAACTTCTAGCAAGCCACACGCGACAGCATATAACTTTGGTTACAATGTCCATGACTTTGGACTGAAATATATTTTTCTTTTCTATTTCAGATCATACATATATATGTATATCACCATTATTTAAAAAAGCGACGTGTGATTTCCTAAGGATCGTTTTCTTTGGAAACCGTCAAAAAGAACCCATTGAACCCGTGAGCTGACTATAGTTATATATAAGTCGAGGATACCGAGTGAATGCAATGTAATTGCAGTGACGTGTGGCGCGTGGCGCATACAGGGTAGGTAGCTAAGTAAATGGTTGCTAGATAGGTAGGAGGACTGGTGGACTGAAGGACCGAAGGATCGGTGGACTGGTAGACTGGTAAACTCGTAGCCTACTAGGCTGGTTGGCTCGTCATCTGTGACGCGCGTAGAACGTGCCTTGCTCGACCCCCACCCCCCCGCAGGAGCTCCTAATTGGAGTAGGAGAGAACGGCGCTACATAAACGCGCCTATTTGTCCATTATTCCAGATTCCCTTTGTCTTCGCTAATGAAACAATGAGTCTGCGCCGTAATTGCGTCATGCCCCTGACCCCCTCCCCTTGTCCTGCCATCGCTCTCCCCTACCTCCTACATCCCACTAGATGATCCATTACACTACTCTGCGTTTGCCTTTTGCTATCGTGAGTTCTTCCTTTTGCACCGCGGAGCAAGGATTTTACGATAACTTGCAATAATATGGAGCTTGAAATTTATTACCACATTTTCGCCACTTACATACATTCCCATGCGCGGTCTAATAATGTGCGACCTCTGTCTGTGCTATTATCAGCGTGGCATCACTCGACTAGTAAAAATGTTCTTCCTTAAGTCTACGACTTCTATAGATCTCGACTAAGCTTAGTTAAGACCTGCATGGGCGATGGATTTTCGTAACAAAATTTTTATTAGGGTCTTTATCCCCTTACAGTCTGATATATATATATCTTAACGTTTACGTTATATTTTATACTATATTGCTATCATACGTCTTTCCTTGCTTTAGACTAGGTATCTTGTAAGAAGATTGTGTACTTAATTGGAATGACATTCCTCTCAGGAGCCTGAGAACTGCTGGTACCCCGACCAATTTCTTTCACATGAATTATGAAATACTTGAGTTTAAACTAGAAATTTCATCTAACCGCACTAGACATCTATATTAGATCAGTGCTCGTTTATATTGCACTTTTGTATGGAGTAGATTAAAAATTAAGGTGAAACCTTCCAAAAATTATTTCGCACATGATGCCAAAGGTATGAATAAATGTCTGTTGATTTCTTTAAAATTCCTAAATTACCCCCCCCCCCCTCCCCCTAAAAAATCTCTTTATCATTGTGTCACAATAGCAAGTACAGTAAACTCTGGTGGGTTTGAGTAAAAATTAAGTGTGAAATTCAGGCGACTCGCAATCGTTACAATTCAACATCGCAAGTAGTTTCCAGTGCTCCGAAACATATTTTTTATAGGGTTTATACGATAACCCACTTCGCTATCTTCCACTGGATTCAACCGGTATAGGCCTAACAAAAAAAGCGCCATATCAAAGAAAAACAATAATTAGTACCGTTAAGCTTTTTCTTACGAATCATACATATAAACGTAAAAATGCTTGCTGTTTCGAGAGAAAAAAATGGTAAGGGTGTCCATGATATTCCCCAATTACAGGGAGATTCCAGGTGTGGAGTGAATCAACATAATGCTATCTGTAATGAAGTAAAAAGAGATGAGATGAAATAACGATTAGATTCGGCAGCTGATACTTTAAGGATTTCCTAAGCAGTGGATTCTAAACGAAAAACTCGTTCGGCCTGCCTAGTTCCTAGCAGAGTACAAACTAATCCTGAAGATTACTGGCTTACCACGTCAGAAGATTATGTCAGGGTCGGGGGTGTCAGCTCGCCCCATGGGGCCTCAAGCTCCCGCATCGTACGCCCCTGTCTTCGTGCCAATGTGTCATCCCCTTCCCCATTCAAAGATCGATCTACTTCGCGTTAACTCGAATCACCCTCTTACGCAAGAATCTCGAGATCCGTTACAGCCTTAAAGGAATTTTCATCAGAACCGTCGAGTAAACTTACCTGAACTCTGGCCTCCGTTAAGTTGATCTTCATGGCCAGATCTTCTCTGGTAAAGACATCCGGATAGTGAGTCTGCGCGAACGCCGACTCTAATTCCTCCAGTTGCTGAAGAGTAAAAGTCGTCCTGTTCCTCCTTTGTTTTCTTCTTACAAAGGAATCCTCGCCCACTCCGTGAAGAGCTGGATGGTAAGCTGAATAGCTTGTGTCTATAAGAAGAGCAGTGATATTAAGATCATTAACAATATACGATCCGTTTTAACGATACAAGATGTGATGGGATTATGATAAATTTTATGTGGAGAATATTCGAAATTAATCATTCGATTAGAATATGAGATAAGCAAGTAAAAATATAGTAATCTGTCTGGTCTTTTTTTATCAATAACAAGACCATCCCAGGCTGGACGAGCAAAATGTGTTTTGAAGGGGCTGCAAACCTGTGACTTCCGATACAAACCCCCGTGACCCCTGACTATCACGTTTTACCCGTGCAGCGACTACTAGTAGTCATACGTACTTCATTAAATTTCTTTCATGTTTATAATTTGCTCCTGAAATATTTGATATACTTGTAAGTAGGCGTGGGCTAAGTTTCGCGGTAAATCGCATTAGACGATGTACGTTAATGTAATCGAAAGCGATGCCAAACGAAGCTAGGCAGGTAAAGAGCAGAAGCGAACGAAGAGGGAAATGGAAAAAGGGCAGAGGAAGTACGGAGGATTGAAATGGCGTAAAGCGAAACTGGCCGTACAGCCCAGAATCGTTCATCAATGATGCAGCGCAATCAGCGCAATTAATTACCGCGGTTGCTAAGCCCGGCTTAACGAAAAACGCAAATTAATTTCCTAAACTCATAAAAATTCATGCTTTTCCCGTAGCGGTTGCGAATCGTGTACCACGTCCTGAACCATTTGTCCGAACACATGTGTTACACATTGTACCACGTGATATGAACAAAGAAAAACGCACGCGCTCCTTTATTTACTTATCTATTCACATATGAATATATGTATTGTAATTATACACATTCGTGCTCTCTAAAAATGAATCAGTTAATACTCTCACTGATTAAGAGATAATGGTCAGGGAAAATCACGGTGGTAAATATATCACTGAGAATCAGTGTAATTTTACTAAATTAATTAGTTAAATCGACGTACCGCTGATTGAATCAGTACATAGAAAAAAATGTTTTTGTATATACTAATGCAATAAGAGTACAAACAATTGTATCAATATGTTCAAGCATGGCTTATATAATACCACAAAGAAAATTATCACGTTATCATAATACTGTGGGAAGTTGCATCAATTCACTGTTAGTTAGTATCGCCAGTAGCGCCTCACAGACATGACAATTTGACAATTTGATGACGCCACAATGAACACGATAGGGTTCTTGTAATACGAAACCACAGATTCAGCAGTGGTTCAGACCTGAAACCATTATTTCTTCAGTGAATTTTCAAACAACTAAAACAATCCGTGAAAATTGAAAATTAGATAAACGACACGTGGTTATCAGTGAAATCGTAAATTGTGTGGTGATTATCGATGTTTGATTTTATGAAAGCGTAAAGGAGGGTGCACACTGGGTACGCAGATGAAGGATAACATTTTAAAAGTAGCTGAGTGCTCTTTAGGGTTAAATTCGATTAGATTTAGTTAGAAGATCAATAAGCTCGCTGATATTATCGATCGGTACGCCAAGCCGAATGTACGGGACCCGTAAATAAATTTGCACCGGGCGGGGTTAACGTAAATCCACTCAAGATCTTAGATTAGAGTTGGGAAAGTAAAGCCAGTATCTAGACAACTCATAGAACTCATCAGCAGTCGGGTTGATCCAATTTATTAGCGGCCGAGAAGGGAATTCGAAAAGGAGAAGATTCCGCGCATCCAAAATGTATCTCACGATAACCAATGAATAATCGATCAATTTTTGCTACATTATTTGGAGGAAACCAGATACCTCGTTAAAAATGGATCAGCCGCACAAATAATTCTGACTATTTTGTTATTGAATCACGCATTAAAAAAATAAAATAAATTCCATTTAAAAATTGGATTCTTTATTAAAATCAGATTGATGCGTGGCTATGACATTTTTTCATTTTTATTCCTATGCCCTCTGTTCAAAATTTGCTCGTAGCGTCACTGTCGACCTGGCAGAAGGGTTTCGAGACAGGTCCTAGAGGTCCTCTGTACTTGATGAACGTCTGTTGATTTAGTGCTTCTGTTCATGGAGGGAAGCAGAGGGAGCGCGTCACTCAATTTCGTCTCGCTGGCTAATTGCCCTTCAATTATTTCGCAACGGCGCTGAATGGTGTCGCAACTTCTGAACTCCACAGCAGATACATACAACAGGAAGGGTTGACATGCCATCCATGTGTAATCTACGTAGCCCAATCGCATACGTATTTGCAATGCACTCTAACACAGCCTATATATACGCATGTAATGTACCGGGTGTTCTAGTTAAAAGTAACCACGGTAGACAATCTACGTAACTATCATAGTTAGTTTTAGCTAGGCAACATAGATACGAACTTCAACGCGATACAATCTTTTTATTACACAAAAATTATATATTTTATTACAATTTTCCGAGAAATGCATTGCTAATAATGCACGTGGCGTGTAGCCGGACGGACGTGCATTATTAAGATGCAATTGGCGAAAAAATGTTATATAAATAAAATCGTAAAATCAGAATGCAAGCAATGCCTCTGTCATTAAATAATTTCCGAAAATCGACAAATTTGCCACATCGCGATGAACCGCCACAGAGACCCATAGGGACCGAACCTGCTGGAAAAACTACACGTAGAACGAAATCTAATGACACCTCGACCGTTACTAATGACACTAACGAAGTAGTTAGATGTTAGAGCGAATGTCGAGGAGGGCGCTGGAGTCTGGCCGGTGGGTCGAGCGAACCCACTTACCGACTTATCACGTAGTTACCTAATCTGTTTATCCTGCTGGGGTGGTCGGATGGTCAGGGGGGGGGGGGGGGGCCGGAGAGTGGGAAATGAAATATACGCAGGAGGAATGCATTTTCAGAGAGAGAAAGAGAGAAGGGAGCTGCTGCTGGTTACTGGTGACTAGTCGTCGGTGTTTCTGTTGGTACCCGAGAAGGGTGCCCATCCGGACGTCCCTGAGGGCCCCCTGCGTTCCCGGCCTTACAATCATCTACTCTGCTCTATGTGGCCTCAACGTACACGTTTCTACAATGCCCTACAATTCCCTGTGTACATACGCGCTTACGGCCCTAGAAATAAACGTATGGTACTATCTCCTTACCAACACTGACTCGTTAACGGGTTGCTGGACACGGACCTTTGTTAGAAAAAAATGACTATGTACCGTAATGGACCAACGTCAATGGAACAGCCTGAAATGTAGTTGCTCCCTAAGATATTTTATGCGGTTGAGAGTTTCTTCAACAAAATTAATTTATGCTTTTAAAGTAATCGTTACTATTTTCATTCTATATTTGTTTTACAAATACATTTAAATACTCATATTATAATCTTCCGAGTCACTGTTATTTTTGGTATAAGGGATATATATTTATTCTTCGCGATTGATCGAGCTAGCTCTGAGCTGGACGCGAACAGGCATATATATTAAAATCGAATTTTCATAGATGTTTATAATTATCCATACCAATTGACAGTTTACTACTGCCGGTAAATAGTACTGCACGTGGAAAGGTCTTTGCCTACTTAACAAAAATTATGAGTGATTGTATTAAGCTCAGTAAATATCAGATATTTGTAGAGGCAATTCCAGCGGAATTCATGCATTTTCCTATGGCTATACAAACGGATAAAAACCCAGTAATAGGTAAATATTTATGGGGCTGAGTCTCATTGAAGGACTGTCTAAAACGTTCAAACTAGAATAGAACTTTAGCGTGGGCATTGGGCCCCAGCTCAAATCGGAAGTCGTCAGAAAGTGCAAACTAAGTTTATCGAGTGTCCAGTTTGTAGCGACCACTTTGCGTAACTCGGTCTAGCCGGTAATGTAACTTCATCGATGTGTTCCGCCAGAGCAACTACCGACACAATCAATCTCCCTCTGTTATATTCCGTCTAAGCAGATGAACCCCTGTTGTTGATGCTGAATAAAAATGTCACTGCTGACGGTACAGAACCCGTAGACAGATACCAGCACGAGACCAGAGTACCGTTGGGTTCCACCCCTCTTGAAAATAAAATAAAAAAAAGACCCAGTAGAAATGGATACGCTAGTAAAATTCACTTGCACACAACTCACCCCCCGTTAATAAAATATTGCTTCTAAAAAATAGAGCAGAACACGGGGAGTAACGATGGAAAATGTAGCAGTTGAAAAATGTAAAATGAATATAAATTTGTTGAACTGAAGGGCGTCGCTGAAAAAGAAAAAGATAGATGGTGTACGAAGTCACCGGAATGGGAATAAGGGCTGAGGGTGAAGATGAGGGGAAAGATGCGTGAGAGGGGGGGGGGGCAGGGGATGGAGTTTTGTATAAGGCTAGGGTTAGAAAGTGATATATACTTACAAGGATGAGTAGGGGCGAATGGGTACTCGAGAGAAGGGGGCAACCGCGGGGCGGGGAGACCCGGGGGGCAATGGTAGCAGAACATCCCTCCTGCTCTGGCACCCACCCCCACCCCCACCCCGGTTGCCGCACTACCGCCCCCAGTACCCCCGGTAGAGCCGGCACTTCCTCCGCCGCTGCCGCTGCCTCCGCCGCCCCCGCCTGACACCTGAATCTGCTGCGACTGGCCCGAAGTCTGTTGTTGCTGCTGTTGTTGGTGTTGATGATGATGCGGGTTATGGTGTTGGTGGCTGTGGGCCTGGTGAGCATGGACCGAGCCAATCTGGAAGGTCATATTACTCGTTGTAATACTTTAATTTATTCAGAACATAAAGCTTACGAACTTATCACATATCAATTTCGAAGAAAGTTCACTATGTAAGATAAAATCAAGGTTATAATGAGTAAACGCCTATATGGAAATGTAATTTTATGTAAGAAGACTGTAAAGAAAAATACAGAAAAACAAAAATATCTTAACATTATATCTTAGTTAATTGATGATCAATATTATCAGTGAATTTACATATGTATGTACTAAATTCAAACGGTTTTAGATGTCTAACCTGTAATGACGAATTTAACGATACACAGTTATACCAAAAACAGTCGAAAATCAACTATTACCACATATTACGTTTCACGAACCATTGAATAGGGACAATCGTGACTACAGAAAAACAGCCGAAAATTTTCATAGAATTACACTAAAGAGTCTCCAAGGGAAAAAAAAATAAGAATGTTACCTAAAAAAAAGTAATAAAAGATAAAACCGTATAACTACACCCTAGAATACTAACAACTAATTAGCATCTGCAACCTGAATTCGAACTTAACCTTAAGAAACCCAAAATTCATCAAAGGGCATAAAAAGGAAGCTGCCAAACCAAACCGATGCAGTAAAAGTCTCTTGAAAATTGTCTTCGCTTTCGATCGAACGTATTCCAGGCCCAAACTCTCCGTATGGGAAGTAAGAAACGCGCACGTTACAAGACGCTACCATCGAAGCGACGAATGACGAGGAAACGTGCGAATAAAAAAGATAATAAGCGATAAAGGAAGTGTAGACAAGTAAGAAAGTGAGGAAGGAGCCTGACGAAAGTGTTTGTCGAGACTGTGCATGACACAAAGAAGATAAAAGACGAGTTGAAGTGGATGTGGGCTCGAGCGCGTCGCTTCCCCGTGACGCGGGGATTTGCAGGAGAGCGAAACGTGATTAAGCAGTAGTGGTAGTGGGATGGTAGCCTCGGACGATTATGCCGATCCCCATTAGGGGATTATAAACTCGCATAAATAAATAATGGATATCGGGGCTCTTTGCCTAAGTAGGCATCAGTTATGGAACTTAATAAACGGCGAGTTATCAATTTATAATGGGTCATGTCGGGATGCGCATGTATACGCGCAACGTCATATAACACCATGCACGCGGCTTGCTTTACAGCCAATCTCCTCTCCTCTTCGCCGCTTCTCGCAAGTACACGCGCAATGTATTTCCCTCCCACGTTTCCCGATACCCTCGCCTTCCCTTCGACCCCCCCCCCCCCGCATTCCTCCTCTCTCTCTACACCGCCGAATCTATTTCGTCGACCTATCTGCCTTTACAATCCCCTCACATCGTCGCCTCTCTCGTTCCGTCACACCTTCTCTTTCTCTCGGTTCTGGCTCCTCTGCCTCCTCCTTCTTCCTCTCCCTCTCTCTCTAGCACTTCTCCTTAGCATCTTGCGCCTCTCTTTTCTCGTCATTGTCTTTACACTGGTATCGCTAACTTTCTGTCTCTCTCGAGTTCGTCTCTCGATGTCAGGAGGCAGGGGGAGCCTCCCCTCCCTGCTGCTCTCTGTGGTCTCTCCCTCCTGTGTATATATATGTATCCTCTCCCCCCCCCCTCCTTTACTCTACTCTGCAGCGCCCGATACGAAGGGACAAATTGAATTTTAGATCATGGCGTGCTCCCGGCTGAGACTGCCCGGGGAGAGCAGAGAGTAGAGAGAGAGAGAGAGAGAGAGAGAGAGAGAGGGCCGTCGAGATGATACTAATTGAAATTTGAAATTGATATTAGCGAATTATTGCCCCAACCCTTAGCGACCAACCTAATTACTGCCCGCGTGTCGGATATCAAAAGTAATTGCTGCCAAACTTAACGAAATTCCAACCTAATCTAACCTAACCTAGCAGCGATCTTGCCACTCACCTGTCTCTCTTTCTGCTTAACGTTATCAACGGTTCCTATACTTTTATCTAGATGCGGATGAAGAATTTCCATCGCTCAAGACGTGACGTGACATTGCTAATACAATGAAGGACTGTAAGAACCTGTCGATTAATGACACTCCTATTACATATAAATAACACTCCTATTTTTCAATCGTTTAAACTGACTTCAAATTAAGTCATGTATTCTTTTCGTCTGACGAGTCTTGTTTCAGAGTAAAACATTACTCAACGTACAATTTACTTTATACACGGTTAAAGTATAACATACGAAATTGCACAGTGTATTGTTCGTGTCCTAATTAATAAAAAGTCATGTTACCTGTAACCGAAGGAAAATTGTTGAACATCCTAGTGTATATTGAAAGAATGCATTCTTTAAAAATTGTTACAAAATTTTTAGAAACTTTTGGAAATAATTCTTTGTAAATGAAGAGACTGAGTTGTAAAAGCACAAATAGCTGTGAGGGTTGTTCGTGACCGCAAACGAGCCAGTTCATTCATCCTGGATAAAAGTATCGAACATACGCGTCGACAGAAGGGGCAAAATGTAGCGAAGCTAATCCGCATACGGCCGGGGGGCCCAAGGGCGAAATCAGGGGGCGTCGGGGATGTTGGGACCACTGCTGCCTAAGTGCATAAGAATACACGTCTAAAATATCTCAAGTGTGCACCCTCTGTGTTTGCGGTGTTCAACCACCCAGGCGGAACATCATGTCAGTGTTTTATTGCGCGATTATCCGATTGCCACAGAAAGACTTTCCGTTTCTTTACTTTGCACCACATGCTGAATAGACCAGCGTTTACTTTGTAGATTTGCTTAATCAAATTTATATATTGATTTTTAAAAAAAAATGGTTGAGATTCTCTTGGGACTTTTGTACTAAAATTTAAAAATTATTTCACAGAAATTTTATATCGTTTAATGACGGAAGTATGGTTTGGATGTACTATTTTGAAAGATAAGTAAACTAAGTAAAGGTGCAAAATCAAATAATATGCCATATATTTGGTATATACTCACGCTGTATTCGATAATGCAATCGGGTTAAATGTAATTTTATTTAAATTTGATATCATGTACGAGCAGAACAAATATTAGCTTAAATTTGATAATGTAAATCAAAATGATAACGTCTCTTTGAATCGAACTAGCTTGAAAATTTATCCATGGCTATCGAAAAATTCATGTCAGAGTTACCTTTTTTTTAACATTTATTATTAATACTATAATATTTTCAAACAGCCAATGATGATCGTTAATAAATTAAATTCAATGTATTAATTTGAAATTTACATGATACATTAAATTTTGTAGAAAGGACAATAATAATTTCAGACTTTCGGTTTTAAAACTGTGCATGCGAAAATATTTAAAAACTTGTTGTCGTATGCGTTCATTCAATTGGCTGGGTAGCTGCTTAACCAATCAGGTTGAAGTTTATATACAAAATTATGAGCATGTAGTAATTTTTTAAAATATGGAGGACTTTTAGTTTGAAAATTTCGCTCTCGTGAAATTTTTTTTGCAATAACGAATATCTAAGATGCGACTGCATGATTCAGACTGTTGTATGTCAGCTCAAAGTTTTACCGATACTTTCAAAATTAAAAAACTATGAGTAACTTTTACTAGGTAATAACGATGTTTAAAATCCGCAGCATTAATTGTTGCGTTTTTAATAAGATAATTAGCGTCGTCAAGGAACAAAAGTGCCGCGACACTGACGTCATCGGCTAATAATTTGGCACGCGACGACAATAATGTCAGTTGCGCAAATGACACGAATCGCAATTAACGCCAAAGACAAATAATTCCACAATCGAGCCCGGTTGAGTTCACGACGTTTCCGTTACGAAGTATTACAATAAAAAATAATCTTTATTTGTCTTCGGATGCTTTCGTAATCGCGCTAAAACGTCTTCAAGATTTTACCGACTCTACTGTACCGACTGTCGGAAACATGGCGGCAATTTTTAAATCAATTGACGGACGAAAGCCGCGGGAATTTAGGAAGAAGACGAGATTAATAAAGATTTCATTAGGGCCAATATTTTAGCCCGCGTCGTGCTACGTTAATTGCACGACCGCTCTCTTTATTGACCGACCCGGACGAATTGAAAGGAATTAATTAAACGGCTCAAATTGGATGCAGCGCGTTAGCCCTTATTCCTCCATGACACAATTCAATAAACCTTTGTTACCGAACCTTTACAGCGCAATCTAAACTCAACGTAAAAGCATTATAGGTTATCAAAAGAAAAGTTGCATCTATCATTCAGCTGTTCCCATTTTATTTTCATTTACAGCTTTCATTTCCATTTACGTGTCAAACAGATTTCGAAATACTAAAATATTTATTCATCCTGATAGATAAATTAATCGTGTGTGAGTCAAATTTTGAAAAAAATATTTACCCAACCTGATATTTTCTGCTTCTCCGATTATCGTGTTTAATAATTCACAGCAATGCCATGTTTGCAGGTAATATTAAATAATAAAAAATGGGCAATAAATAAAACACGTAAAAAAATTAATATTTCAAACATTCATTTTAGACTTCCATGAGAGGATATAACTATTCTCGAAAATTGGATGGTTTGAATAACTTTGAGGCAGATGAAACATTATTGCAATAACAGGATAGCGTGTAACCTATTTTAGGTAAGCGCATCAGAGCATGTTCGTCTCAAATAAACGTATTAAACGGGAGTTTAACTTAATGCGTTTAGTGTTTCCTGGTGTGCCCTGACATTCTTGTTCACTGTTCTCTAAATTTGTAAGACTATCCAAAAGTTTGTTTCACTAGATTTTCAAATTGAATATTTTCCAAAACATTATCCATTTTGTCAATTTTTGCACAAAAATATGGTCTTTATTATTGATATGAAATAATTTTAGTTCTTTTACATGATACAGTTTATTCATTAATTATATTTATATTGATATTGTATTTCAATGATTGTGAAAAAATCCTCTTTATTTCCAATCTAGAAATTTTTGTTCTGGCATGATATTTAATATTTA
Organism: Calameuta pygmaea; assembly: GCA_031762395.1. Classification (NCBI taxonomy): domain Eukaryota; kingdom Metazoa; phylum Arthropoda; class Insecta; order Hymenoptera; family Cephidae; genus Calameuta; species Calameuta pygmaea. The sequence goes on along the minus strand of JASANN010000323.1, from coordinate 152,005 downwards.
TAATATAATAATGCTCCACCTTAATGGTCATTGCTTATTTATTAATTTTACTTCTACAATAACTTCATATTAGACGCTACCCACTGAAATTGCTTAGAAATGGCTTCGAAATGAGAAGTAACAAAGCAAAATGAAAATAATCATTCATCGAAACAATCAAATCTTAATATGCTACATTCTTAGGAGATCAATTGTAATTCAATGGAACTATTGTAGCATTATATAATTTGCATCGGTTAGCAACATTAATATAGGAAGAGTTTGCTACATATAAATTGGATACGATGTGTCTTATTGTAGATGTCATGGCATAACATAGCTAATAGCAGAATAACTACAATTAACCAATAAAACATTCATTGCACAAAAATAGTTATGTTTTACGTTTTTACACCTGTGCTTTTATAAGAAAAATATATTTTAGTAAACTTCTATTACATCTTATCAATACTGACAACAATGTTGTCTCAAGAAACCCTATTTAAATATATTTAATTAAACATCTTCTACAAGGCTACAAAAATTGTAATTTCAACATCAGTAAGTAAATTGATATTGTATACATTGATGTAAAAGAATGACACAGATTGAAAACGTGAGAAGTAAAAGGGGAGTTCAGGAACAAGCGTAAATCCGGCTATACTAAGTTGGTGTAGACACAATGCATCAGCATCGATAGGAGCGACAAAGTACATTAGGGCTATAAATGTATCGCGAATTTAGTCCCGGAAACGGAACTGACAGATCGTCCAAGCGACAGAGCTCCCACATTTTCTACTATACATACCATCACTAGGATCAAGAATTGTTTTACAATATACCCTAGACGGGAAAAAAAGATATAGTTGCGACTACTAGAACAACAAATTTTTAGTATCAATAACAACAACTGTAGTAACGAAGTAGACTAATAAAACTAAGAATCGCATATAAAATTTGAACAGAATAGTTGTCATTGCTACTATAGAATCAGTTATTATCTAAATACTAACCATTTTTCAGTTCTAGTAATCATTTTTTGCTTTTAGGTTAATTCCGTCAATTAAATGAACACCCGTGTTAAAATAGTCATTTTAGATATACTGACATATAATTCATTCACTTTCAGAGTCACTTTATTATATCCTTGTAAAAGACCCTGAATCATCATACAGAGGATGATAGAGCTGCACATAGAATTCAACGCGTCCTGATTTTTATTCTGACTTCGGATTCCCGGCAGAAAAAACCACTCGTGTCCACTCGATTCCACTTGACGCCACTTCGCTCCACTCGTCACCACTGCGTACCACTCCGCACTCCACCACAATACTCGATACTTTCTCGATGTGCATGCGGACGAATAATCCGAACGCCCCATGAGAATCCGGCGTTTGCCCTTCTGCGGTTCCTTTTATTATTCCCTTGTTTACTATGCAACTGTCTTCGGGCCCTCTGATTCACTATCATAGCTATCTCCTGTAATCTTTCCTGATCTGAAATTCATATACCTATATATCTACGTAGGACCACGTCTCTAGAAGCTTGCGGATCATTGATCTCTGCCACGTTACTTTATCTCTAACGTATCCAAGAGTATAAATTGAAATTGATTAAAAACTTGTTCAATATAAAAATCCCCATACTAATATATTGCCTTTAATTGCTATTCACTGTTGTCTCTATTATGTTAACAAGCAAAATCTCCGGGAAGGAGTGAATTGTCGATTAATCGAATCGTACGGGTAATCCCAGCCTCAATTCATTGACGCCATTGGAAAAGATAAAAGGGCTCTTGCGGCTTGGAACTTTCCTCTATTTCGTGAGAGCAGCTCATCGCTCGGTGATTCTGTGCGAAGCATAGCATTGATCGAATTAATCTGTCAATTTGCCAATTACACGGATGAGTTTGTTTGGTGGCTCTGCTCTCCGTACGTTCATCGATCACAAGTGGATTGGACTGGTAGGAAAGTATCGAGTGTCAGTGTGTTGGCGCGCGTATGTGCATTTATGTATCGCGTGTGTGCACGTGCGTGAGGCATACGTAACCGCGTGGCTCGGGGCACAGATTCAACAAGCTCAATTGGTGGACCGAACGACCAGGAGGAGGATCGTATTGATTCTACGCTTACATAGTCGTCTAGCGATGGATTCGAACATCTCACGTAACGCGCGCGCCTCTTGTTCTCAAGCATTACGAAGCAGCAAGACTTGTACGCGCCTCGAGCCAACAGTACCTTAGCTCGCGTTATTTAATGCACCGTGTAACAGTCGGTTCTGATTAATTTTCATTAATAAATCAACAGTACGCTGTTGATTCATAATTGAGTAATCGAACGTTAGTACCATGATTCCCAACTGATATGATCCACACGGAGAAACGGTTACCAGAACAATCGGCATTTGGACGACAGTAAATTCTATTAGCAGCGACAACAATTCTGTCAAAATTTACCACTGCGACTGCTAGTATCCGTAAGTGACTTTGCCAATGTTATTGGAACTGTTGTTATGGTCAACAGACTTTTTTTTTCTTGCCCAAATACTAAGCTTGCTCCAGTACTAGCCAGCTACCGCCTCATAGAGCACGTGCAAGTGCCTGGTGCATTTGAAGAGCGAAAGAAAGAATATACATATATGAGTGGGGTACTGATCGGGCTAAAATTTACAGGAAAAATCATAAGCATACGTAGATGGAAGAGTAACAGTGATGCCCAGCACTTCCGGTTGGAAAGTTGTGTATTCGCGATATTAAGTTCTTGGGCAACGGTGAATGCAATAGGATGCTTACACGTGGTTTAAGCCTTCGTAACTCGAAGCAAGTATTTTTCATATTTTCATTTTTTTTTTTATTATGTTTTTAATATTTCATCGAACGACGTCATTTCGAAGCTAGACAATTACTTTCTGCCAATTAGGCAGGAATTGTATCGTTCAGCACTCGCGGAGAGTATACGTATGATAGTGGGTTCTGTTTGGTGGGAGTTCAATTGATAAAACAGTTGGATAGCTTCCATTGAAATGAGCAGGTATTGCGAACAGTCTGTATGATATTATGTGGAGGAGTGAGGGAGTCAAAGTGAGAGGACGAGAAAGGGACGAGAGGAGTGAAAAAAGAGAGAGGAGACATGGCTTATCTAGCAGGCGGGGAATTGAGGGTTCGTATTCCAGCTTCGCCCTCGGGGCACCATTTCCAACGGAACCGCGTCGAAACGGGATCCGCTATATTCCAATTGGCTCCCGTTTGATATGCGCGAATTTCGTCCAATATGTCGCATCATCTCCGCAACGCGCACCCCCCCCCCCCCCCAGCACGCTAAGGGTGCTACTTTGACGATCCTGTCAGCCCCTCGATTATTACCGTCATGTCCAATCGAATGAACAATATGAAAGGATATTTACTTAAATATTAAATATTCCCTTAGATGTTTACATAGTGCATGCAATATAACCCATTCGCTGATTTGGTATTTTTACAAAATTATTACCATAATCCCACGAAATTGTTATATGCTAAAATATACATATGCAAAATAATTCTGAGAGTTTACTTCGAATTTCTTGAGCGAAGGAGTCGATAAGCACGTGCGCACAATGAAATAAATGTTTACCTCAAAATGACACAGCAATAAGTACAGAAACAAGAACGAAAGTGATAACGATGATAACATCGGTAGGGAAATATTAATTTTAAAAAATTTGCAAAACCATTAAACTTCTCATCGCAAAAGTATTGGCACTTATTTCCTAGTACAGGATCGTACATAATTTCTGTGCCATTTTATAGTGGTATAAGATATTTATTTTCTTATCGAGCTGCTTGTACCTTTTCATCGTGCCCAAGAATAAATTGGAATAGACATTGTACGTAAAATATACTTATAAAGGGAGCCAAATGGCAATACGGTGTAACGACTGGTGTAAGGTGGATGGCGGAAGATGCAAGGTGGAATGTGAAGTCAGGTAGGAGAGATAGAAACGTGCCGAGAATGTATGTGAGGTCGCCTTTAGTCGCTCGGGCGGAGCCGACCGTGCTGTTACCGGTGTGCCGTATTATTGCCCGCTCGTAAATTTCGTCCGGAAAGCGATTTAGCGAGGAAGCGGCGAGGATAAATCTTGAAAAAGTCGAAAAGCGTAAAACAGGAGCGAACTTGGGAAAAGGAACCACCCTCTTGTAGCAACTGCGTTGCTAGCTTCTCCGGGAAGAAGGCGTGTCTACCCCTCTCAACCTTTTCCACCTCCCCCCTTGCGCTCTCTCGTCAACCGTTACAACCACCATACCAACCATTCCCTCTTACCTTTATTCCTTTCCCTGCCCCTCCTGCCTCCATCAGCTTACCCAAGAACATCCTTTACACTCAACTACCTTCTACCTTCAACCTCGTATATCTATGTTCTATCTGTCTAGCTTTTCTTGTTTCAGGACGTAGACCCACCTCGCGCGCCATGATAACTTGAATTTTCTACTCTCCCTCTTTTTTTGGGGGTTACTTATATTTGTGGGGATGTTTGTACGTTATTTGCTTAGTATTTAGGCAATTTTAGATACTCGAAAAAGAGTACTGCTTTGATACTACTGGTTCTGATTTCGTTTTCCTCACATTGATCTAGCTCTGCTTGGCTACGATGGGTGATTTAAATTAAAATAAGTATAAAGAAAAAAAACAAATTTAAGGGTCAATGATTTGTTTTTTCTTTGACTTATGTGAAGATGTAAGATAAAAATATGGACCTTTCAGTTTTTTTCGCTTCTTTTGGCTGTATCGCTATTTTTCATAAATAATATAATTTTATAAATAGACAATCTGCATTTTATCATATATACGAAATAGAGTCTACTTTGGAATCAGGAAATACCAATTAGTGTTATGGGTAACCTGAGTTCATTGAGATAAATATTAGATTAGCACAGTAATCCCTGGCCAATCGTGAGGTACGTCGTTCTTGAAAATCGCCGCTGGTAAAACCGCAATTGGCAGCACTGGGATTTCATATAAAATACAGGGTAAGAGAACCGAAAGCTTTATATGTAATTTTCCCTTTACTCTGAAACCGCAATTAGCCATGGATTGCTATATTTAATTTCTGAAAGTGTCTAATTGCTTTAAATCCGTGCAAAAAACTGTTTTATACTTAAAAACATGTAATTCGCTGAAAAAACTATTATAAAAAAAATCGCTCAGATTTTTTACTAATTTAATAATGTAGTAATCGTTAAATTTCCAAAAGTATTTTTTTGATCTTTAAAACCGTAAGAGCGGTAGTTCACGAAGTTTGACCAACCCTCTTGGCTTTTAACTGCTATACAAAAAAGTACAAACTAAAACTGCTATAAGTATAAGTACAAAGTAAAACTACTATACCGTTCTACAGAACGGTAAAATCGGCATTATTTGCAGAAAAGTGAAGGCTGGCCCGAACAAGTTGATCAACATCCTCAGGCTCATCCTGAGAGTATATATAAGTCTAGAGGAAGTCGGCACACCGTCCACGGCGCAGAATAAACGGTCAGTGACGCGCGATAATGGTCGACATCCTAATCCTGGCCCCCTACAGCTTAATGCTACACACTCCGCAATGATAATACTGCATGTGCTTTTAGTCATTACCAGTACCATATCCCGTAATGAGCTTTGCATGCGCCTTGGATCGCCCACGAAAGCGAATGCCGGGACGCGCACTTTGATTCCGGAAGAGTGTACCACGGCGAGATCATCATCCCCTAGGGACTCGGCGGGGACCCAAATCGGTGAAATAAATGGAATCTGGGGATTTCAAAGAGATTCACGTTATTTTACTTTGATTCGAAAACTGCGCGACTGTTGTTTGTAGTGGCATTGCTATTTACGTTCGTAAAATTTTATTGACGATCAATAAGCACACGATTGATGGATATTCAAACTTTCTTACCAACGTTAATATACCATATAGTCGTGCGAACAATAAATCGTTATAACGAGTAAACACGAATTAAACGAAACCAAGAGAGCTAATTCGATCCGAAGGATAGGAACATCGTCTACGTACATGACGTCTGATTAAACTCGAAGACACGTCGAGGTCAAAATACGCCGACACTTCAAATGGTGTTAAGGAAACAGAGTAGCTGCGGTAATTTTCAGCCGGGAATCTTGATCGACATTGAATGTTTTATTAAAATGTTAAAAATGTCGAAGCAGAAATAACGAAAGACAAAAAACGAATGGCGAATGAGGAATTATGAGTTACGTATAATCCTATCTTTTTATTTCGAAAGACGAAAGACTATCGTCCACTTTCTATACGAAGGAGGCATCCAATGTTGAACTCAAAGTGGTTCGCAAGGGGTTCAAGATTGAACGTAAAGAGTGGTGCGGGTCGGAGTCAGAACTGCCAGCATGGCTCTGTGAAGCGAGAGAGGTCCATAAAGAGTGACGTCACGGGTCGCGACCCCTTTATACGTTTCTAAGCATCATCTGCGGGTCCGTTCGGTGGAACTTGAGGGGAATGTGGGGGCCCGCAGCTGCCGCCCTGGCTGCCAACACAATAATATCTAATTAATTTATTAATGAGGTTAAGTTGGCAGGATTGGACGGCAGACAGCGCGAGCCGCCAGCCACAGTTGCCAGTTTGGTACCATCTTCTCTTGCTTCTTCTCGTTGGAATGAATTAAGCTTAATCAGAGCGAAAGTGTCGGGCGCGTGTTGAGTGTCCTATCAGGGCCGCATGTCCTTTCCCTCATACTTGTTTGTGATAATTTACGCAATTTCTCCTGTTCCGAATCGTTGCTCTCGAGATACCGACATTTTTTTTTTCTTTTATAATCTTAGTATCTATGGAAAAATTATGTAACTTTATTTACTTCGCTTATACAAACGTTTAAAGCATTCCCTGCTATTTATAAATATGACTATTTGTTTAAGTTATTCACGCGTCATGGACTTCATAAATATTTTATATTATATACATCAAAATATATATTTATCATTCACCGATTTTTGTATCTCTTGGCAAATTTAGCTTGCAATTCATATTTCGTCCCACATTTTCATATTTTTTTCCACAGGACGTGAACAAAGTTTTATACTTAACCTTTATCGTCTATATAAGAAAGCATTAGGGCTGATTTGTTCTATAAAGAAGATTCCATTATGTTCTTATATCCTATCTCTTTCTATGCGAATAAATGTATAACGAAAAATTGCATTTAGAGTAAACCGATTTGCCGCAGTATGAATCAGCCTTGAAAGCTTTCCCATTGTATATGGTGCGGTAAAAATTTCTCAAAAAAAAATTCCTGTATTTCAGGTATCGACCAAGGGTATGTTTGTCAGATATTCGCAATTCCGTTGCATTCGACCTGTATTACCCCTGTCGTTTACAAAATTGGACAATTGATTAATTGATTCAACTCTGAGGATGGGAATAAAAAAATACGAAGACGAATCGTGGTCCATAAGTTTTGACGAGCTTTCTGGCGAGCTTAGCCGCAGACAGCTGCCGCGGTCTCCAGAGGGATTCCCGCCGTTGCTTGACGAAAATGAGCCCTGACAGCGACCCTTACACCCATCATCGTTGGCCCTTAGCCCCTTTCTCGTTCTCTCTACAGTATCATCCCCACTCAGTTTTACTCTCTGTCTCTCCCTCCGAACATCTTCCCTCGTCTATTTTTACTCTCTGTTACTCTTCTAGCAAGTCCTTAGCATGTGATCATAAATATACCCGACTTCGTATACCTATCTCGTATTGCACTTGTCCTAAAGCATCTAACCTGCTTCTGGGATGATTTTTCGAACGTCACTTATCTTCATTCCATCAGGACATTTTGGTACCAGAGGGACGAAGGTCTTTCGATAAAAAAAAAATAAACATGTTTTCTCATCCTACATCACTCATGTTTCTTATATACGTACAGATAACATTTTTCTAATTCTTTATTTTATCGCGAAAAATTGGCTTGGATTTTTAATGTTATTTCTGTGTGAAAAATAAAAATTGCAAGTCAGCATTACGATAAGTTATTAATTGTGACGGTGGAAAATTAATAATGATTTTCTCTCAGACATGTTTGATATGTCTATTCAGAAGTATTACACCAGCTGAAGTTAACTCGTTCATTTAAATTGGATTTGAAAATTCCTTTATGTGACGCATACTCCTGTACAACCTAGTATAATAATTAGCAATTGAAACTACTATGGTAAATATTTATATATGCTGTAGAAGAGGTACCCAAAGATATGCCTATATGTTATTTTAATAAATGAATTAGACGATTTTACAATTCTAAAGTAAATACTATCTCTTTTGAAAATTAGATTATTTCGATGCGCAAACAAGGTTAGATGTACGTTAAAGCGAAATCAGAATCTGAACTTAAGGAAAATGGAATTTTCATCACGTTTATTAAGAAACATTCAGATGCTACAATGTGCAACTAATTTAGACAGAAATTTTCTTTTTATCGGTGTATTCTTATGAATGTCGATAAATTATAATAATTATCATTCGTAATTAAATATCGATTCAAATGCTGATTAAAATGTTTTTTTTTTAAATTTAATCTTTAGAAGAAATGTAATAGGGTCCAATTGTTTCCTTTTTACTTAATTTCTTATCCAGTACATAGGTATATAATACAAGGAAATATATACAAGCGAACTTTAAAAAATCCTGTGGTTCAGAAAGAAGACTGATGAAGTTACCATTGTGCCTTACCTAAAACTTTTAAACAGTCGAAAACAGGATATTCTGTCTTATTTCGTGATTACAGATAACTTCACATGAAGTAACGGATGTTGCGGAAAAATGTACTTTCGAATAAAAATAATAAATTTCATTTATTCCTGAATTGTGTTAAAAAGTATAAGTACAAATAGATCGTTCGATTATCTGTATAATAAGCTTATATTACTGGAAATAAAATAATTTAACATATACGTGGTGTATCTGTATACAATGTATCTGTAGTTGAACATTTAAAAAGCTATAATAAAAAAATCGATTGCTCCAGTTATTGCATTTTTGAAAAAAAAAAAAGAGAAAAGCCTGCTTCATTGGTAGTTTATTGATCAAATAAATAAAGAGTTGATAAAAGAAATATTGAATATTGAATACGGTTTTCCGACGGCAGAGTCAAATTCAAAAACTTTAATTGCTTACGAATTACAAAAATCGTATAAGAAATGTTTATTAAAATGTTGATATCGAATAGTCAACAATTGATGTCTGTGCAGATCAATTAACTGATTAAGGTACATAAAGCTGTTGAATGACACGTTATAAACAGTTCAATTAAATCAAATCTGTTTAAAGATTGATTTTCATAAGAGCGAATTGATATCGCAAAATGAAGATATCATCGAAGAACGAATTTAATTCGATTTATTTAATAGAATCAAATTATTGTCTGTTTTTTACGTCAACGAAAATCCCTGAAAATCTTGAATATCGAAATTCGTACACAATCCGTTTCATCTACTAAATTAGCCTGTAGAACGGATTGAAATATTAAAAAAATTTGTCGAGCTTTGCGAATAACAATTTGGTGCCAATTTCAAATAAACTTTGTTGTAACAATGATAGCTTAATTATTCAGTGTTTTTCAACTGTCATAACGGGAATGGTAGTATCGCACGTGTCATTTAATAAAAATGCTTTGAAATTCCTGCATCTCCATCCTTTTTTTCTACCAGAACAAGAAGTCTAGCGAAATATACATTTAAATACAATGATTATTAATTAGTCAATTGTCAATTTATATCACTTTATTAATTTTGTGTTTTTCGTGTAAATTAAACCTTGTCTTTAATATATACACTGTAACTCAAGAATAAAAGAAGACTACATTTTGTATAGAAAATTAATTGCACCAGGTGATCCAGGTAAAAATATTGACAGTAAGTATTTCTATTTTTAGTCGAACAGCCCGGTATACAATTTTTTACTTGTATAGAATTACGTATAATCAAATGAATAATATTCCGATAGTCAGATTTGTTAATATTATATTTGAGCAGTGTGATATATATTGAAATATTTGTGATAAATTCGATTAAGGCAATGAAGTTCAGTTTCGAAATTAAAAAATTGACAACTAATGTTAATAAGGTATGAGGAACTGGTTATCTACCTTGATGATGGGTGGACTGTGTGCCGGAGGATGATAGTGCGCTGAAGATGGTAGGGGCGGACTCGCGGGAGGCCCGGCGCCCCCGGGCGAGACGGATCCGCCGCCGGGGGTGAGAATCCTGGACTCGTGACTGAACAACACTTTTTCGATCTTCTCCGCAGCCTCGCGGACCACCGACCAGCCCTCAAATCTTCTTGTAACTGCACCGTCCTCTTTCTTTGACTCCTTGAGGTTACCTATACGTATCTGAAGGCGTTCACGAGTACTTTGGTAAAAGTTCAAGTCTTTTTTGACCTAAAACTTTTTTAATCGTTTTATTATCACTAAAGAATAACTCTCAGCACTGAAACACGAAAGATTGACTAGATCGCAGTTTTCGGTCTGATTTACAACTTCGGTGTTACCTACGAACACACTGGTACAAACTAGTATACGGCGCTTGACGCTTCGTGGTTATTTGGACACTATATCACTTGAAACGTAAATGTCAATTCACACCAGCAACATTTCACTATTAAGAGCTGTGTCGCACTTGCTACAATTTATACGAAGTTTAAGCACCAAAAATAAACTTTTACGTAAGAAATGATCAGGTTGTCCTGTAACACGACGACCACGATGAAAATGAATTCCCAATAGCCATGGACCTTGCGTAATTCAAAACTGGCATACTGAGCACAGTAAGGGAATAAAAAAAATGTTCGACCTCTTAAAACTTTCCTCTTGAAATTAAGATCCAAAACGACGATCATAAACAATCCAGATTAATTTTCATCCGTTCGGGATAAACTTTCAATGGCTTCCGGATGATCTCGTGAGATTTCGCTCGACTTTGGATTTATTGGCTCCGTAGTGGGTTTTGATTCCGGAATTTGATTCCGCAATTATGCAATCTCGTATTCCCAAATGTCCTACGTCCGTGTCCGTTCAACATCGGCTGCGGCCGATCTGCGAAGGCATTATGGAAAAATCGTTCCAGGTGAATCTCGCGACGTAGCCGGAAATAAAAAGGACTTGAGACGGGCGCCGACCTGACGACAATGAAATCGTGTCGACCGTGTTAGGACACCCGCAGCACTCTGGGTATCGAAGAAGCGTGCAATGGGCGTGCTGTGCGCGCGCGCAATAACCCCGTAGGAGTGGTCTCCCTACTCAATTTCCCTAACAGTACCCTGGCTCTACCCCACTGCCACGTGCTTTTATTGGGCAAATAACGTGCACGACAAACATCCCTACTTCTTCTCGAAGCTCCACAACCAAGCGCGACTGATAGTCGTCCTAGTGTAAATCGTGTTTAGCCCGCATCCATCCCGAGTGATTCCCTCTTCCATCCACTAGGTATATCAGGCTTAGCCTCTCTTCCATCTTCCAGCCCTCGTGGCGCTCGCCATGGCGCCAGCCCTTCTCCGTTTCGTCCAATCTCCCCTCTCCCCACCCCCGCCATCCACTCGCACTTACACTCGCCTATGAAACATTTCTGTATCGCATTCAATAATTCATGGGGATTGTCACTTAAGGGTAAATTGATAGAAGACTTGATTCTCCTGGGCCGAATTGTTTTCGATCGCGTTAACCCCACATTCACCCCTTCCCTTTTCTATTTCCATTTACCTCCTTCTTTCACCTTCGTATTGTATGTACATACATCAGGAATGTTCTTCACTATCCTCCAATAAATCGGTGCTGAATGAGTTATCAATTTTCAAATTTTTCTCTTATTTTTTGACTTCCGAAACTATAGGTAAAGATATATCGGCATTGAACCCGAAGTATGTCGGAACTCACGGAGCTGCTTCTCCCTCTTCGGGGAGGCTCGGGTTTCCAAGAGAGGATGAGAGGGTGAGAGCCCAAGTTAGGTGGATAATCGTGTTACGTGGTGACTGAATTACACCGCGCCACGCTTGCGAGTTACATCGTACACAGTTGGTCTAGGCACGTAGTTAGCTACTCCATACCTATACGAACTGGTATTGTTAACTACCCCAGGAGTCCCAAGAACCATCCTCCGGCATCACTGGTATCCCTGGATCCCTCTAGCCATGTCCCTCGTAACAAGGATCCGGTCTGTGTATGTATTCACCGCTTGTGTATAGTCCAGTTAATTTAAAAGATTTTTCCTCACATTTTTGCTTTCCCTACGTTCCACAATGTAGATATTATATAAGCTAAGTCATTCGTGGGTATAGATATTGAAATGACAAAGACGCAATCTGGTATCAACGCAACAACTACACCAACATAACTACCATAGTTCTTCCTAGTAAAATGTATATGTAACAAAATCAATATTTTTTTTGTCAACGCTTATTCGATATTTAATTAATAATTATTCAACAATTTTATACCCTTCTTACAGTTTAATCTACCTTGCCGTGTCAAGTTAGTAGTTTCATTTTTTTTCGTATATCGACATAATACATCGTCAATACTACAAGCGTAGACATCACTGAACAGCGCTCGAAAAATGCCTATTGAATTTTTCGGATAAATGTCAGTGAGCCTTAGAAAATTTCTGCAGACTGAATTCGATTATCTTTAGGAACCCCAAGAGACACCTCCCTTCAACGACGCTACGCCAGCCGTTATTCTTCATCCATGTTACTTACCAAGTAATGTCTCGGATTTTCGATAACGTTAATAATAGTAACAAAGAAAAAAAAAGCCAAACACGGGAGACGAGGAAATTACAAATTGAATCCGTACGTCTCGCAAGAATTCGATATTACAATCAGAGTGAATAAAAAATAGTAGGGCGCGAGTTCAAAAATTGCTCGGTGATCGTTGAGGAGTCATCGGGGGCACATCCGACGCCTCGTAGAATTTTGTTGGCGTCGGCGAGCAGCGAGGAGCTTGTTTAATAAAATAACCTTGTTATGGCGCTGTTGGAGGTTTGCTGCAGGGGTTGGAAGGAGCAAGGAGAGGCAACGTGGGGCCCAAGGGGAAGGGAGGGGTTGGCTGGGAATGGATGCGGTAGTGGTGCAGGGGTTGGAGGGGGGAGATAATGTACAGAAAGAGGGGGGGGGTGGCTGACGTTTCGACGGCAGGAGAAAAGTATAGTCCAAAGGAGAGACAGAGAGAGTAATAGCGTCAGTCGGGTGGGACGGTTGACAGGGGGCAAAGGGGGGCAGCAGAGGGTACTAATACATAAAGTAGCTTAAAGTAGAAAATTGTGGAAGCGTCGTGATGCCTGGTGATTACGTTACCTCCGGGCTTTGATTTAAAATGCAACGAAGGGGGACGGTAAGGGAGGGTAAGCCTGGCGGGCTCCTGGCGAACTCATGTTCCTCGAGACCTCAGCTCCCTTCCTGGTTGTCCTCCTTGCGTTACGCCGCTTGGATTCTCCTTTCAGGCATCTTTCCACTTTCTAGCTTTATCCATTTTCTCCATTTTTTCAAAGTACGCCGGTACTCGAGCACTCTTGTCAATGACACTCGATGTGGTTTTGTAGCGTCTTTTTATTTCGTCTTAGGCGTGCTTTATTCTTCATTAATTTTTTTGATAATATTTTTACAATTTTGTCTCCGTTTATTGCGTTTATTTTTACAGTACGTCATACTATGATGCCCAATTATTGTTTTTTACGTGGAAACTTTTATTTATTCAAATCACTTTCGGTTTATGTAGACTGTCTCTTTCACGAAGTTTATGCGAAATATTCAGATCTAGTCTACATCCGGATAGTCTAGGACTTCCGGCTGCAAGATCGTGTATGGTGATAAATTTGAAAATGTTGTGTTGTATGTATATATTAAAAAATCCTATTGACGTATAATTACATAAATATACTGGTTTTATAGGATTTTGAATACGAGAAAGCTTTGCTATGCCGTACATAGTTTTTCTGCTATACTCTAACATTTCCTGTATTAACATACGTATAAAGTTAGCAGCACGTCCATCGCTCTCAATTGCAATCTTTAATATATTTCAACTGGATCAGTATGATAATTTTGATGCTCATTGCGCATGTTTATAAGGATATATGTATAAGTTTATATCACAGTGATGATAAGTCTGCTACTAGTAAAAACAATAACATTATTTGAATTTTGTGCGGAAGTTCAAAATTATTAAAAAAAAAAGCGGAAAAAGGATCAAGAAAAGGGAATCGTAATTCTCATGACGTAGGCCAATAAGACAGCTGTCCAATGATCAAAGAAGGAAAAGATATTTTTTGTATATACATATATACTGCTCGCAATAGATTTTTTGATAGATCGACCCCAGAAACGAAATTAGACATAAACACTCAACTAAGTAGATGGAAGACATTGAAGCGGAGAATCAGAGGGTAGAAAAGTTAACGGTGGAAGGTGGAAGGTCGATCTAATGCGGCGAGCTGAGTGACAGGAGACAGACAAAGCGGAGGGAGGCAAAAGGTGAAACGTGGAACAAGAGACTTAAGGTTCCCGTTGAAGCCAAGAAGCTCACGCAGGGTCGACAGATGATTTAGCTCAGGATTTCTTCTTTCAATGTACTCTGTCGTTCTGTGACTTGTATGGACCAAAATATTTCATTCTTCTCCTCTCACAGACTTAGGTTATGGCTAATGCAGAGCATTAATTTTTCAATCCTTTTTGTCGGGTTATCTTGGAAAACGATTAACTTATTAAACCTATCGAATACGTATAATACCATAATTTACATCATCCTAGACCGCAAGAACAGAAACGTTTTTCTTTCTGTCGTTGTGTAATTCATTTTAAATTATTGCTTTCTTATTTGAAAAAGATAACGTATTTATGTACTGTCTGCAATCATCATTTCTGAAAGCTAATAAACATCCTTTTTTTCGTTTTTCTTTTTGTCGTTGTGTAATTCATTTTAAATTATTGCTTTCTTATTTGAAAAAGATAACGTATTTATGTACTGTCTGCAATCA
>JASANN010000323.1:84527-117988 GCA_031762395.1 Calameuta pygmaea | reverse complement strand
ACTTGAGCTTTCGCCGCCAGCGTCTTAAGATGTTTTGTGTACGTGTTTTTAACAGTGAACCAGAAACCCAAGTACTTATAGCTGCCCACTTCTTCAATTTCATCCTTACCGTACTTCCACTTTTCCTTCGTGTTTCTTTTCCCTCCTTTCCTGAATACCAGTACTTTTGTTTTTGCCGTGTTCACCTGCAATCGATTCTTCCTCACATATCTTGCCAGCGTGTTCAGCATTCCATTTAGCCCCTTCGCGTCCTCGGCCACAAGCGCCACATCGTCGGCGAACTTTAGCGCGAATATCTTTGTTTGCCCGATTACTGTCCCTCCTTCGTTTCTCCTTCTCCAGTCACTATCCAGGTCATCCAAAAATATGTTGAAAAGTGTTGGGCTCAGCGGGCACCCTTGGCGAACCCCTCTGTTTTTATGGAATCTCCCCGTAACCCCCTCTTGTGTGATCACTTCATTGGCCGTGTTCTCATAGATGCCCCCGATCATTTTCAGCATTCTGCCCGTCACTCCGATCCTTCTCACCTTTTCCATTAATAATTCCCGATCCACCATGTCGAACGCCGCCTTATGGAAGTAGTTTTATATACAATTACTAAAGTATACGGAGGAGAAAAGTATAATATTGTTCATTGCAAACTGGTCCAGCTACATATTGTCCATCTGTAATTTGATGCGATGATGCTTATTGAAAATTTTTGTTTTTGGAAAAGTAGGGAATTAATAATGTTTAATAATATTTCTTGTTAATTAATATATTCTATATAATTAATACGTTATGCTTATGAAATAGTAAAATTTACAGATAAAATTACGAGCATGTGGATGGAAGAGTAATATTTACAAATGTTATATACTTTTAGTTTGAATGTTTCGCATCCGCGAAATGAATTTTTTCTTTTTCTTTATCATTTCCCTTCCTACATAGCCTTTATTTATGAAACGGTCATTATCAGTCACCCTCATTCTTATAGGTAATAAATGTATTTTTTTCATATGTCATTAATCTTTAGACTGCCAACATTTTTTTTAAATTATGGTAATTTTTGGCCAGAAATTCGTACATATATACAAAACATGCATGTTGCATAGGATTTTGAAGTTTGTTTCGAGCCCCAAAAAAAGAGCTTTTCCGGCAATCTAAATTTTAACATTTTCGCTTCCAGCCTCTTTCTCCTCGACTGAATCTAAAATGCAAAAAAATAAGAATCAATCAAATTTGTATACTGTCTTAAGATTTTTTGCGGTGCTGAATCCGATTTTGATAGCAGATTGCCGAAAATTTAAATTAAAAGGAAAATAACGGATCCAAGGTGACGATCAAAATAAAAAATACACGGATTCGACCGAAATTTGACATTCGGGGGTTTTCGGTAACGCCTTTTTTGACATCAATTTGTGAAAAACATAATCGCATTAAGCACCATCGAAAATTCCGGGATACCGAGTTTCAGTCGAATCCGTTAAATTTTTCATCTGGCCGTCATATTTTCTTTTAGAAGCCACTTCAACAAATCGTACTAAAATAATAATTAGAATGTTTTTCTTTTAGATCATAAATAATACAATCCTTCATAATTCATACGTGGCTCTCTATAAAATCACTGAAATACATATGCATATGCTAAACTAGAATGTTATATATATTTTAGTGCAAAACCATGTACGTGCATATAATTTGCAACAAGTGATTCCCAGTTGCGCACAGACCCAATTGGACTCAAATGCGAATACTTGTCACGTGAGTTCACTGGTCATTTAAACATATCATAATCTCTACTCGTTTAATGTGTTTTGATGACATTTTGCAAGCAATGCATTCCTTAGCCAATTGGACGAAATATTCCATAAAATAATGCAAATATAGGCTAAAGTAGAAAAATAAAATATATTTAGTGCAAAACCATACAGATGCATATTTTGTAACAAACACATTACGCAGTGAGACACGTGAAAAAGCCACATCGAACTCACGGATCGACTATATCTGTATCCGTGTCTTAAATGATTTTATGTGCTGTTTAATCAAAAATTGTATACACTAAAGCAAAATTATAAATAATATACTAAGGTAAGACATAAATCATATCCAGTTCTATTCAATGTATCAAAAGCTTAAAGGAATTTTCAATAAAAAGTCATTTATCCAAAATTAGGTTTCTGTGCAATTGCCTGCCCTCCCAACCTCCTTTGAACTTTGTTAACATGCGAATAACAAAAATGTAGGTACATCGTAAAAAGTCACATCTGCCTTAATATCGTTTAACAAATCAGTGCTTTCAAAATTAAATGATTTCGTCAGCATATAAAAGAAACTTGTGGAAATTGCGGTATGTGGTTCGCTGTCTGAGTTATCACGTCATGCGGAAGCCCCTTAACATTCATTAACGGCCACGCCTCCTCGATTGGGCGCTGCAAACAATTTTTACTCCAGGATAGCCAGTAGGCGCACGCGCGCGCGAGCTTCCATACGGTCTATTGCGAATATTACGAATTACCATACATTCGCATTCGTTCGTTTAATGGAAAAAAGTACGTTTCAAGTTCTTCCATTTAATCGAAGACGTTTCTCTTCTGCATTTATTACCCGGGAATTTTCAGTTTCTCTTGTTCTCTTTACGCTTGCTCTTTTCCTCTATCCATTTCTCCGTCTTCTCCATTAGATTCTCCTTAGTAGTGTCGTGACTTCTATATTGGTTAGACATTAAAAGGGCGAGCGGCTTTATTACTCGTTTCAGCTATTATGGGCTTCTTTGGTTAACGTGCTGTAATGAATTTTCAATCCAGTGACAAAACGCGAGCACAACTTTCGGTGAAATATTTCGTTTAGGCATCATAACGTCAAGGTCAGTAGCAGTTATGGGGACGGGAACAGATTTGGTGACGATTTTTATCAGTGATTCTCGCGTTGTACAAGACAGATGTTGGGTTGTGTAGTAAAGGAAGAGGGAGCAGCGAAGCTTTTGTGCCGTTTATAAAATTGTGCGTTCTTCAGTGTGAAATAATAATGATAATGTGATCGTCACAATGGCATTATACATATGTTCAGATTATTCGTGTATATTGTGGTCTTATGTTATTTATACGTATATTATATTTTTAATATACGTAATTAACGTTTGTAACACTTTACATTGAATTTTGCATTTTTAATCAGCTATGACGAGTGAATTGTAAAATTAAATATTTAATTTTCAACAATTTTGATTTTTCGAGATGAAACTGAAAGGTTCTTTATATCAATTTCACGGTTCATGGTTTTTTCGTACGTGGGTATTATTTGTATCGTGTATTATAATATGTTAGTTTTCAGAGGGAATGCAGACGGCAGAACCTTGATCAGAATTTGCGGTCGACAATCCGTATTTCGAGGAAGGAAATGACGTTAAAGAAAACAGACCTTTCGCACTTCTACGATCCTTAAATAATTCATACTCGCTGTCTTTATTGGTTGAAGGAATTAGATCCGCGCACTGCAGATTCGCCTCGTGCACGCGTTCGCGTTTATGATTATTATGAAGTAAGGACGTTTTTGATCAAGAACGAGGATAACCGACTTAATGGTCTGGCGGTTTTTAAAATTCGATAGCTATGGTATATAAACTTAGATTCGATTAGGTAATAATGTTGATTAGATCTTTTGTTTTTCGATAAAAGGCTACTTCTCAGATTATTCAAGTAATTGTTTTTCTTTCAATTAATGAATGAATGAAATTAACGAAATATTTGCACGTTTTGAAAAATTAATTACGATTTCTCAAAATTTCCATTTTTTAATTACGTTTTATTTATTTCGTCATCGCATTTATCAAACTCATTCCTACCAGCATGTATTTGAAAAGTGGCAGTGAATCATTATATTGAAAGTGCTCGAATTGTATTGATCTTTTGCAAATTTCAAATCTCTGCATTGCAATTTATAACTGTATGTACACCAAATTGTGGTCAGTCATATGGATCGATTTATTTAAGAAAATGTCCACGCAATTAAATAAATCAAATGAATAATAAGCGATCCCCTGTTTACGGGTTGACGAATGACGTCCGTTAATTTTCAGATAAGTGTCTCGTGCGCGAGTTACGCGATACCCGAAACAGACGAGAGCGTAAAGCGAATGATGGTTTAATATAGTCAATCCGTACACTGCAAACGTATAAAGATTTATTCAGCAATGCCAATACATCTGACTGATCCATAAGTTTCTCTTTAGTTCCAAGAACGTCCAATTGTAGAGGATCTCTTTTTCTTCTACAAGGATGCCAAGGTCTTTTCACGTGAAAATGAATCACATTTACAAGGATATACATACATCAGAAAGTTTTTTGATTAAATATCTTAAGATCTTTTAGCGTACTTACTTGTTCGCCTCGTAGAAAAAAAATTGGGAAAAGTGTAGCTAACGATTAAATTGCATACTTTCAGACCTTAAAAGCTAATTCTTTGTATTTTTTTTTAAGTATGGAATTAAATATTCAGTTACACTTTCGCAAAAATTTTTCCTATTTTTTTTGTCATTCAAAATACCACAAACCCTAATATTCGATATATAATATACTAGGCAACTCAGTTGGCTGTGTCGCTTGATTGTAATTTAACAGCCTTTGGTGGACTTTAAAGTCAGGGTTGCCCAGTCCGTTTGAATATGCGTTAATGAAATCGAGTCAAGTTTAGTTCGAAGGGGAGTTTGTTGCGTATGTAGGACGTACCATAGTACCGAGATGATGCCGGCGGCGTAGCTACGCAATGCGAACGAGAACACGAAAGCAAACGCAAAGACAAATACAAAGGTAAACGCAAACGTAATCGCAAACGAGTACTAGGTAGGTAGGCAGGTAGGTAACCAGTATCGAGCAGGGGCCAGGTGGTCGGTGAAAGGAAGAGTTTTGAAACGCGACGCAGCAGCGCCCGACAGAATCGTGCTAAACCCCGAACGTGCGAGTCACGATAAATCTTAAAAATAGACAGTCGGAAAGTTGCTCGCCCTACGTGAACTCGTTCGCGGCTCCTGGTCCTTCGCGATTAGTCTCGCCCAGCCTCTCCGGCAAGTTACTCGACCGGCTCGGGACATCCCGATACCGTTCGGATCACATCCCTATTAACCAACCCTCGTATCGCTTCGATGCGGCAA
Organism: Calameuta pygmaea; assembly: GCA_031762395.1. Classification (NCBI taxonomy): domain Eukaryota; kingdom Metazoa; phylum Arthropoda; class Insecta; order Hymenoptera; family Cephidae; genus Calameuta; species Calameuta pygmaea. Next base: position 112,857 of record JASANN010000323.1, on the reverse strand, counting down.
TCCTCTTTTATCATATATGTCTTTCCTTTTATATTTGATTCCACGTTTCCTTTTTTTATTACGTTCCGTCCTCGCGGATCAAGCAATTTCTTCGAATTGTCTCTTTCGTGTGACGCGACAACTAAATGAATCTTTAAGTCCTTTAAGTATTTCAATAAAGTTGGGTTAATATTGTAGTTTTTTTTTCCAAGTGCTTTCTGGCTAACTGCGATATGTGTTTTGTCTGGTTTTTTATCGGGTATTTATGAAAGTGCGATTTCTGGTGAAGCTGCAAATGGTTTTTGATGTTTTTGATCTGCGTTACGAAAGTATCTTGTGAGTAGTGACAAGTGAAAAGGATATTCAGTGGAAGTGATTAATTCGTCGTCGATCTAGTTTTATCTTTTCATATCAATCCTGTTAAACTTTTTGTAAATTTTGCTTTCGTTATTTTTTTTTTCATTTTTATATATATATTTTTTCAATTGTATTACCTAAAACGTATAATTTTCGTAATTATTGAGTGTGAGTAGGACTTCAGTCTTCGATATCGAAGTTAAATACGTGCGCTGCGTAAAGAAATGTTACTAATTTGGAGTATTGCTTTTCTTTTTTTCTAAATGCCATTTAGTAAATTTCCTTTTTTTTTTGGCCTGGAAAATTCCGGTCTTAGATAAAAGTCATAATCGTGTTTGAGAAATAAAAAATTTCCTTTCGCACTCCGAACGCCGTTCACGCATTTGTTCTTTATGTATGGATTTATCAGCATATAAAATACTCGATAGATCGAGTACCAGGTGCTCCCAATTCTTGAGCACAGCCGCAATAGTGTACTTTTCCTTCCTTCCTCCAAATAGTCCAGTGTTCTACCAATAATATGATGCTTGAAAGAATTGTTATCATTCATAAAAATTCGTCGCAAAATAATTCTTAGCATCTCGGTAATTTGATAAGGAAATCATGAAATAATATTTCCTATTTAATGACCGTTTCGTCAGTTGAATTAACAAATTCCCTTATGTTCGGCTGCTCGAAGCGTTCAGATCTTTTGGACGTCGAAAAGACACAAGAGCATGTTGCCAATTTTTTTAGTGCAAAGACGAAAAGAAAGGAACGCATGACGTCGGCGGAACGGAACCGTAAGTAACGTGTCGATAGTAGCGATCAATAGGAACTTATCGATTAGACTGCTAATTTGAAATAGTGACGGTAAAATAGTGACTTTGGTAATAAAGATGGATTCTGTGCGAGACTTAAAAAGACTGCTGTACGAAAGAACGGAGGACTTGAGACGTAAAGACGAAGCCGTCGAGGCCCTTGAAAAAGCCTTAGATGAGCGCGACGCCACCATTCGCTATCTTCAGAATGAGATCGATAAATTTCGGCAAATCGTCGAGATCAGTATGTCGACGGGTCCTTTGGGACCCGAGCATCGTTCCAAGAGACAGGCCATATCTGCTGAGCCCTTAAGAAATGATCTGAAGCCGATTGCCAAATTCAGCAAACCTCAAAGGTACTCTTTGTTATTATTATTTCATCATTGTTCAGCTTTCCCGTTGCTTTTATTTATTACCTTAAACAATTGGAATGACAGTTTGATTGAAACGTAATAGGTACTCATAGCGATATTGATAGGTCACATACTCTTTTTATTTAGCAGCGATCAGCTTCAAAATATAGTCTTCATACACGTTCATCCATATCTACGGTCAACATGCAATCGAAGACGTTTATTATCTTTGTCGTGCAGTTAAAATGACTGAAGTCACGAGACTTGAATGTATACTCGGTTTTCATTTTATGTTGTCGATTGAATCTGATCTGCTTAAAGAATTCTATCTTTCGTATTAATAAATTTGTTAACAATAATGATTTACTAGTGTATTCATAGACTGGTGTGCTACAGTGTAGAGTACATAACCTAAAATAGAGATTTCCAGGTATTTTTAAATACTATTTTAATAAACTTAAATTGTATAATTAAAAAAAATCTTATTATCTTCTATCCCTCACCTATTTTGAGACATCTTTTAAACAGGAATCAAACTTCCCTCCAGCAGTCCGGGACTCTTGTAAACAGGAATCACACTTCTGGTTCGTGTCTCAAAATTGTATTTATAAGCGCAAAGATTCTATTTTCGGGATAAAGTTATATTTACGAACAACTTAACGTCCACAGAGTGCAGTTACTTGCGTAAATAGGCAACGGGTTTTAAATTGAAATAATGGCATGTAGCTACGTTGGTAACTAAAAACGTCACAAACTAACCAACTAAAAGATGATCGATGATCGATGAGTATTTTGAAGAGTCACGTTGAACTACGAAACACCTGTGCACGAGCTGACGCTGACTCAATCATCGCCGGCACGTTGAGATATTTTAGGATCTTGGAGCACATTATTCATCTTACCACCTCGTGAGTAATCCTTGCCAATTCGAACTTCAAGTGTCACGATACTCATTGCCAGTACGAAGTTCAGAGGCTACTGGCCTTCTGTAATTTCTGCTTCCCTTCTCAGATCTTGCAATGTCAGCGTGTACGGTGAACTCGAATTACCTTAGATCGAAACTTTCTTTTCTAGTTCTTAGCCCTCCGTCCTTTTCCCAATGGACGGCAAACGAGCTACTTGAGTTTTGAATTCCTTTTTCGTTTCTTAATTTCTTGCCACATTCTCCCTAATCTGACTTCTCGAAGGTCTTTTGCCATTTACACGTCGGCGACCCTTTTACCGGTATTAGGCAAGTGCGCGTGCGCGCTCGCGGGCGGAGGCCAATGTCGCTTTTGATTTCTTTTCTCGTCTTGTCGGCAGAATTATTAAAAGTGAAATGGAGTCACCGCTTGCGTAATTAATGAATTCTTTTTATACAGTCTTGTCACGTCACTCAACGCTCCCAAGAAGCGTGATGCGGTGATGCTTGCTGCTTTTCCTGACACTTTTTCCGACATTCGCCCCTCCGTCGCGACAAGATACCCTTTCCAGTTTATTTTACGTAACTATTCTTAAGGAGACGTAGTCCCGTTATCAGCTTCAAATCTTTAAAGCTGCTTTTTTAAACTATTAAGTACCGGTTGCCCGTAAGTCTTCTCGTTATCGTTTCTAAAAGTCGGACATCGGGGAACGTGGGAGAGACGACGAATTTCGGAAAAATTATCAGAGCTCTGACCGGGAATCGAACCCGATACTTTCGGACTGTCAAGCAGGTCACTTACCAATGTGCCATCGGACCTATTATCGCGTTTCGATAAATCCTGTGTATTTATTTTTCGGTCGTTCCTACGGGGTACTTTTTCCAGCTTGTTGTAACACCACGTGACAATATACATTTGTAGCGAGGATTGCATTCTAGTATCTGTCTTTTGTACTCCTTGGTCGTGTCCCAATGTTGAGTTACTGCGCTGCATTCAGTCATGTTCATTAATTTTTAATTACGTTAAAATTGCTTTTTATGTATATATAATGTAGCAGGTTTCGCTCCTAGAAAAAAATTATTAATCGATTACTGACGCGGTGCATCCATGTCTTTATGCAGGAATCGTTATTACCGACATTCCTGCTCACTCAGGTTTTAGTTTGCACGATATACATTTCGTCATTCAAAAGAGATTACTCATGCTGCGTGCTGCTGGCTGTTTTTTTTGTATTCACTAACCAGACAAGGTCGAGTTACCGGTGTCGCAAGAAATCTTGAGCCTTTTAAGGACATTTGAGAGAACGTACTCATTATTTACCAAAATTGCGTACTCGCTCGATTATCCTATTCTGGTTTAACAATATTCTATACGTATTGTTATACGTACCCATCTTTTTAGTGGAAACACTTCAGTTGTTATATATGTATTACAGTGTATATGAAAGATAAAAGTTAATTTAATACATTAAGTTTTTGGCAATTTCGACAAAACTTTTTTCTAGTTCTGTACTGCGTTACGTAATGTAAGCTAGTCTCGAATCAGGATATTCTAAGCATGTATTTCATGGTTTTTCTTCCAGCAATTGTCTTCATGAATTTTATAATTTGTTAATACGATTTCATTATTAATTTTTATTTTCAGGAATACAATATTACAATTACATTTCTGTTAATCCCAACATTTTTTTATGTCAGATTTTTGATAATTATCATAACAACGTATAAATCACATGGCGAACTTACGAACTGTAACTAGACACGCGGTTAGGTTCTTTAGCTATTTTATTTAATGAGTATCATTGATGTTTGCGTGAAACGGCCAAAAACTCGCGAAATATTAACAAAGTTTAAAAAGAATCTACGAGGCAATAGTGAATTCGCGTGACCAATTGTACTAGCCTGAACTAGGCAATCAGTAACAGCTGTAAAATGTACCGATGGCCGAGACCAATTTAGACCAATCGCGTAGATGATTCTTGGCCTAATATCATACTATTCCACGCATGAAAAGCATTAGTGCTTCAGCATCCAACGAGTTTAACTTTTTTTTGTATAAAATCTTATTCGATCGACCCGAAAAAAAATGGCGATATTTAACCGAAATTTTCGGGAGTTGATTTGATCTTGCTGCCTGTTACAAGGAATTCCAGTAGTTCCTTTCTTGGAAGGTCGATAGTTACTACACACAAGTACTTTGCTTTTACTTAATACTAGAGAGTGTAGACTGTTATCTCTCATGGTTCAACGAGAAAATGAGTGAAACCATTACGCGAATTCTTCGTATCGTAAGAATTTCATTTCTTATCGTTATATCCGCGTAATATTAATTTATCTGACTATCTTGAGAATTTGTACATAAATTTTTCGAGTAGATGAATGTTCCTTTGTCGGCTGTTAATTGTTTCATTATCTTTTTTCTATGAGAGACCTTCATTGTGTGATTACGTATTTGGGAGTTCTACTTTTTTCTGTATATAGATAAATACCCCCTTCTATGTATAAGAAGGCATACATGTATTGTATATAAATTGTATATTTTTCCATATGCATATTTAATATGCTGTATCCTGAAATTGATTAATATTGATATATGTATAGACTTTTTTATATTAATTTTTTAATTTATTTACATCAACATTTCTCGGACTTTAATAATAAAAATAATTATAATGCTTCATTTTATGGAATCGCATCTGGTATAATTTTTTTTATATTACTTCAGTTTTTAATAAAAACTGCTCACAACTGTCTTGTCATATGTATTCTAGTAATTCAAGTTTCTATTATTAGAGAAGTTGCTAAAGTACAAATTAACGTAAATTTGTAATATATTTATCAATACATCAAACATTCACATATTTACGTGTGTGTACAAAATTTCTTCTTTGTCAAAATACTCAAGTCAACAAGTTAATTTTTCTCATACTTTTCAATTCCTATAACTTATCGTTTGTCTTGAATTATTACAAAATTCCTGTATATTTAGTCACTCGTAGCGTCTTGTTATAAAAAAAACACTTTTACGCATTTATTAAACAATATATTTGACTAAAAATTTAATTATAAGAAGCTCGTTGAATATCTTTCGACAAATTAAATAAACTGTAAAACATTAGAAACGCTGTGAATATTTGAGCAAGATAACTGTATGGAAAATTAACATTGAAGATCTTCATTACGAAGTCACTTTAATATTGTCCATGATGAGCAATATATTATTATTTGGAATTTTGGTTGTACCGATATAAACATTTTTGCAAATGGTCATACTAACAATAAGTATTTTGTTCGCTATTACGTCTGCTTAAATGAACTGTCTTTGTAATATATTTATAAGTTACTATTTTTCAATTTACACTGACACTCGACAGTTTCGGTAAGTCTATTTTACCACGTAGTTAATAGATTCTCTAATGACTCCTTAAGATAACATAATTATACTGATGTTCGTAGCAGATCGAATTGCTACTGCTGCCATCTTACGGGCTCTTACGGAACTAACAACTGTTATTATCACGCTCAGCTGCAAACTCTTTGAAATCGAATCTCTGCTCCTTGAATCACAGTCACAACGAACATAAGTTGCTCTACTATTGTTTTTCATACTTTTGCCACATTAATCATTTCCGAAACTAATCAAAGCCCATTTAACACTTGTTGACGGTATAAGGTAGTAGATTGATAAGAACTATGTGAATCTGCTCTATATGCTGTATTGGAAATTCCGGGGCAAACAGGTTTGCTTTCAAGCACGATCGCATAAACCGCGCTGCCGCATCGTGAATTTGGAATTGCAAGACAAATTAACTTAGCATATTTCAAACTGAAATTTTACCTCCCATGATATCTGCATTGGAACAATAATCAGATATAAGGAATCTCGTGAATCAATATTTTGAAATCAAATGTTGACATTTGTTAATAATACTGACTCAGCTGGACCTAAAAATGGCTTTCTTCTGTAAATTTATATCTTATCAGTTCAGCGATTCAATAAAAAATTTCAAATTGCTCAAAATACATGCATAACCACACATCATTTTTCTTCGATGTCTGTGACAGCATAAGACACTTCCACACGTTCCATGCTGCTTTTACTGATTAAATCAAATCGTTAAAATATGATGATAAATCTGTTGCAGCGGCGCGCAATAGGTATTTTTTAGATTAAAAATATTTTCAAATTCGGGGGCACTTACGTCATAAGATTTTAAGGCTTTTTCGTGCGATTGATATTATCACGTGAAAACCAGGTATAAGGCTGTAATATTGAATAGCCCAGCTAAAAGTGGCTGCACTAGATAATAAATACTTGTGGTTTTTTGTGAGCCAAATTTATTAATATTACAGTGGAGTCTATAATTGATAAAGCTTTTGGTCATTATTTTATTACCGTGCCATAGCTGTAGTGATAATATTTGGAGCGTCTTTTAACTTTTTAACAGGCTACGTGCAAATCTTTTTTTCGTCTTGAAAAAAATATTCTATTAGGCATCCGTATTAACATCATTAAGATGTCGTGAGGCACTGATGAAACATAATGTCTATGTATAATAGTGCCTGGTAAAAATAAATAAATTTACCTAGAAAAAATAGTGTAACAGATGACATGTATCCTCGCGATTGTGCATACGGAGTCAGTTTAACGTTTTGATCTTCCCTTTTTTTCGGACCTTTTCAGATGTGTTCAGGAATTCTTTGTGTTGCTAGCATTAGGTTCATTTCAATGAAACTTTGGGAATATATTTATTCATATATGAACGTGCTATACCAAATTTATCCATTAATCTAAATAATTGAATAAGTGAGAAGCTGGACCGTAAGAGGCTACTGGACCTGGGCCAGTGATTACGTCTGTTCCAATGATCCAAAAAAAAAAAGGCACATATACTTATTGATATGTGAAATCTCCGCTATTTTTAATAAATGAGTTGTGAATTTCTTTCAGGAATGATTAGGATTGAAGCAAGAAGTAATTCAAGTCATTGATCTGATCTGAACTCGCAGAACTTTTTGCTATTCTTTCAAATAGCCACGTCGATACGGAACCACAATGAATGTTCAACTGTCTTTTTTATCCCAAGGTCCCGCGAGTTGATCAAGGACGCCATCCTGGACAATGACTTCATGAAGAATTTGGAGCTCACACAGATCCGGGAGATCGTCGATTGCATGTATCCCGTTACATTCCCAGCTGGGTCCATCATCATTCGCGAGGGAGATGTCGGCTCCATCGTCTTCGTCATGGAAGGTAAGTCATTCGTCATTGACTTTTGGTCGAGTGAATTTACAACACGTCGCGAACGGCCTCATTTTCATCTGAAAGTCTCAGTCATCGTTTAACTATGCCGTTAGACATGTATAATATACTATTTAAGAGCAAGTTTTTCACACGCGAAAACTTTTATAACAATCGAGGATTACTGGAAAGAAAATAATGCTAGACAGTCTGTTTCTTCTTTAACATAAATAAAGAAAAAATTCATATTGATCATATAGTTTACTTAGATGCTAAAAACTTTTATTTTATGTCAATCATTAATTGTCAAAATTAATTAGTACATGTTTCAAGGTGCTATTCTATTCTAGGCTTATTCTTGGTCACAAATAATTTTTTAAAGTATATGACTTTTCTTTTAAGTGAAATATATATATATACATTGAATATATATTTTTGTAAGAAATGCTTAAAGAATATCCCGTTTAAAATTAAATAAAAAATATTATTTTTTGAAAAGATGACTAAATAGTGACGTCATAGGAATCTAGAACATTTTTAAGAAAGGGGAAACTTGTTAAAAAATATTTTTAAGCAGGTGAACAGTGACATCTCTTGTGAAAAAAATACCAGATGACGTTTTCTTTGAACATTTTTTACAAAGACTGTTGTATCTAGCTATTAACGAACGAGTAAAGACTTGTGTGATTGGTGCACTCTATTAACGGCTATTGTACCACACTACACACTCGTGTATTATAGTCGTTCGTATTAGATAGATAAAATACTATTTTTTGATTGGACGATTTCCTCACGATTTACTCATTTTTGATCAGCTAAAAAATCACATTGAACTCGTCGACTCAGTGTAGCATAAAATACGAAAAGGGCTAAACGATCAGATCGGAAAAGTGTCAATTTGTTTTTTAAGCTATAAAAAAATGATGCACCTATATGGTCAAGAGGTACAACCGTTCAATAGTTTCTCTTTATTAAAATGTAAAGTCTATGTCCACAAGGCTCGACACAGAGTGTAAGACTGTTTCAAAAAATGAATATCGATGCAATTGTTTGATGTCTTTCGGATACAACATTGCGGATTGCGAAGGTCATGTCGCTATTGTGTATCATCGAATTGACGTTGCGCAATCGCGCTTTGCTTGACCATTTGCGTCAGTCTAGTGGATCGCGTTACCGGGTTCAAGAGTAAATTGCATAAGGTTGCCTAGAAAGTAAAAGTACTGTACGTTCGTTCCTCGGGACTGCTAGCCATTTTTTACCCGTCGTTGTCATTGCTACACACAATCAAGTCGTTTGACAAGGCGGCAGTTGGTAATGAGGACGAATATTATTCGTTACATTGTACGAAATACGTAAGGAAATAATATCGCCAGCTATAGAAAAATTCGAAGAGTCAAAAATACATTATCTTTTGTCCTACTTATCTCTGATACTTAACTTTTTCAAAGATGCAACGAAGCCTTGTTAAGTAAAAAAAAAAAAGAAATCAAAACCCGTTACATGTCCATTGAAATTCATGGTATAATAATACCTATAATATGGAAATTTATGCCTCCTCTTTAAATTTGAAATTAAAATAGGTTAATTGGATATTTGTTAAAGCGATATAGGAGTGTCAAGGAATCGAAAAATTTAGCTAACAAGATACAACGTGACCAATACATCCTGATCTGCTGTCGTTCGAACGTAAGCCGATTAAAAAGTTTCACATCGATTCCTCGTGTAGCTCATTTTTGAGTAGCATTTAAGTTTGCCGTGTGATATTCAAACGCCATCGAAAATATTAAATCCGGAAAAGTAGGTACCCGGATGTCAGAGCGATCGGCATTGGCTTCAACTGTGAGACACCCGTTGTAAAGTAGGAACGGCAGAATGCGGATGAGAACCACTGCCCTTTCTCTCGCAGCCAGCGCCAATAGTGGGGGGTTGACAGCACGAGAGGAGAGGGCTTCGTAGACGGTCTTTGCGGCAGCAGTTTTCACCAGCAGTCGGGAACGCTGTCAGTGAGCGTCGGTTACAAAGGGGTCTTACTGTGTTTTCTCGTGGCTCTTATCTTCCTGCTACTCGTCACCACCGTCTCTTTTCATTGTCATTGTTTCTCTCTAAAGTCACTCGATCGTCGTTTCGATCACCTGCCCGAGAAATCTATTCGGTGCTACTCAAGTGCATGCGGAATAAAGCAACTAGCACTGCGGATCGGCTTTACCACTTTTCATTGAGCGAACGTAAAGATTCGAAGTCTCGAATACTCTGATCCCTTATTCTTAGACGTTGGTGTGTAGCAAGCGTTACTTCGCATCCGTCTTCGATTCTTTGTTTTTCATTTGCTTCAATTCGCTTCTGGTGCCACAATTATTCTAAGTGAAATAGCGACAGGAACACTGACAGGAAGATGGTGAAAATTTGCAAGAGACGTACGAAAGCGCCGTGGGATAAGATGAAAGTTCGTGCTATGTGATATCGTGGGCGTTCTTGTAGTCCTTCGGAGTCCTGACTAATCTCACGGAGACAAGGAGAGGAGCCGAAGGCCGAGTTCTCGAAGTGTCACTATGGGGTCGCTCAGAACGTTAAAAGGTGAATTCACGACTGCGCTTCGCGGAGGACGCCTTTTTTGAGGATCTTCAAGCTCAGGGCATCGTGCGACAGCTGGGCACGGGTCTATATCTCCTTTATCTTCCCTGCTTCCCTGAAGACCCAGTGCGAAAAAGAGGCGCTGTCTGGGTATACGTACTTTGGGGAAACGTGTAGTCGCTATGATGAAGGTCAGGAGTTACCCAGGAAGGGCTGTTTTAGAAGACTCGGAGCTTCTGTTAGATCCAGATGCGACCAGGGGCCGCGCAATGGAATTACTTTACGAGGCCAGTTGGCGCGAATGTGGCGTTAATTGGACGGGTCCGTCCAGGACGAAAAAGTCTTCGCGACAAGATCAACTGGAGTATAAACAACCGTATGTGGATGTTATTTCGCAACTGGAAGGCGTATTAAATGGTGCAGGATCATCGAGTCCTAAAGAAGGAAGGTCCCAACGGTCAAGCAGTAATGAGACGACTGACAGCGAGGAATCTGAAATTGGACAAACTGGATTTCTTATTCCCAGACCGAGACTCATTGTTCCTGTTCACACTTACGCCAGGAGAAGACGTACCGGTGCTCCTCCTCTTAGAACGCGACCTCCCCGCGAAGGTGACCGATCTACTTTACTGCTATAATTTATTTATATCCTTTCATAATATTCTTTTATAGCATATATATACTTTTACGGTCTCGTTGCCGCGACAGATCCTCATTAGGTAATGCAGGGAGCCACATCGAGCATTAGGTGAAATATTGGAATTCGAACTGAAATCTATTATATTATTGTGCTAATGCATCCTTATTTAATACCCCGTCGCATCATGACTAATTTTATCTATGCATTGTCAATTTTTTGGTTATTTATCTCTTCACGCCATACTCTTTTAAAACCTTCCTATAAACTTCACTTGGATGAAATATGTCCTGAAATCTGTGTCAGATTTTTCGTCCATTTTCTGAGCAGAAAATTGGTACATATACTCAACTGTTACGATAATACCATCTATTACAATTTGAGGATCTGATGGTGATCTTCTGTAAATAGAGAAAAGGTAAAAAGGAGTTTTTCAATACTAAAATTCTTCTGTCAATAGTAAACCTTATCGAGGTTACATAAAATATTTTTTAAAAGAATTTCATACATACTCCTGAAATTGTTTATCTTCATGATTTCTATCGAAATCATTACTTCTGCTGTTATCAAATATAATACTTGCCAGTCTGACAAATTCTTTCCAGTCATTTGTGTTTAAAAGCGAAACATAATTTAACGATTATCTAACAGAACCCTGTTGTCTGTTCTGCTTTATTCGAAAGTTTACTAGAGAAAGTCCTGCAGAGGAAGTGCAAAAGCCGGAAAGATATTTAGAGGTTATAGCGACATGATCGGTCATCAGTTGTCATTTAGAAAAGTCATCGCAATGTGATCCGAATAATTTTATATCTCTTTCTGTATATCTTCTTTTATCCATGTGTCTTTATTTGATCGTTATGAAATGAACAAAATCTGAATCGATTTTGAATAAGCTACATTCGCGAAGCAATGTTGACAAATTTTGATGACCGTGATCACTCGTGCATCGAATGCGTTAAAGAATTGGAATTTTCAACAGTCAATGTTTGGAACGTTGGTGGTTAAATGGATTCGTCATCGCCCAATGTCATCAGTGACTTCACTGAACGGCTTTTTAAATAATATTTTCTGTAGTCATAGTCAGGAATTGTTCATTAACTACTGAACCCGTATCCACAAAATTTTGTATAGAGAATCATGCTTTATCAAAATTGTCAGCGCCATGGATAGTTTTATCATTACGTATGGATGCACTTTGTCTTAAACCTTGTCTCACTTAATGACACGAAAAATTCCATCATGGATTTTCGGAAAAGCCATTTGACCTATTTGCCATTCTTGTTAACCTCATTTTCTATCCCCCCCCCCCCCCACACCTTCCCTCTGATAGTGAGAGAGGTTGTCAGTTCACTGATGCGCACAGTCACTCAAAGGTAGCACGCTAGTCACGAATGGTATGTCCTGTTACGATGAACCAGTCGAAGAAGAAACCGTTGATATCACCTATACAGAAGTCACCCAATTTTTCGTACCGTACTCATTTTTCATTTGATGTCTTAGCTCGGTTATCATCGTCCTACTTTAATACTGGAAGTTGTAATTTTTCTATAGGAATTACTGAAAGTCACTTATGTCGATTAATAATTCTGAAAATTATGTGACTTCGATTTGTTATTGGTTTATAGGGTCGATACATTTGTCAATTTTATTTGCTTCTTGATTTTTGTCATTTGAATACAGAATTTATTAACTATATGATGCTAATTTTGTGACAAGGAATGTCATGGTATTTTGGGAAAGCTAATTTTCACATTTTGAAGTCCTATAAGATTTCTTCCTGAAGGGATGAAATTTCAGTTGAGAGTGATTTAGTGCAAAGGTTCTTGAAACCAGATATCGTAAGAATGTCATGTACTCTTTTTCATTTTTAAATACCAGGGAACACGTTTATCTTGAAACACAACCGCATGCGGTTATATTTTTATAAACGAATAATTTAAATTTTAAATTTTATTTTTAATCGTGCATGATTATGATCGCATCTTATAGAATCACTGTTGAAAGACCCAATCATTTCGTGGTTGCAGTGTTTCGGAACTGGATGCGGTGGACATCTGTAAACAGTACTCTTTCATTTAAATCTTGATTTCTTTTTTTTTTTTTTATTGAACTTTGAATGCAGCATTTGCGGAAGAGAATTGTACTAAAATTCAATGCCTTCTACAAATTATAATGTTATATGGTGTGAATTATTATTATCTTTAAAGTTACTCTTTTTATGAATTATTTTAGATTTTGCTACTAGAGTGAAAGGAAACAGCATATTAAACAAAAATTTCAAACAAATTTATGCAACCAGTACTGTCATGAGAATTAAAAAAAAACTTAGTGAGCGTTCATGAAAGCAATGAAAACCCAGCTAAGGGTCTGTTGTTGATTTGAGAGCAGGAATAGAATGATGTAAACAGACAGTGATGTAAGTGTTCGATAGATTAGAGTATAGGTTACTGTGAACATTGCAATATTATGGCATGTAAATAGTCGAAACTTGTGCCGCGGGGAGAGGAAAAGAGTGAGTGAGAAAGTAAGTGCGGGCGGGGTAGCAGAGACAAGAGACCAAATGGCGATGTATTGTACGTGAGTCGTGAATTCTTTGTCCTGTTATGCCGTCACGGCAAGCTGGTCGCAATGCCCAGCGCGGCATCGGGTCTTGAAGTTGGTCGAGTCAGAGTGCTTGGCTGGCAGGACGGCTGGTCGCAGGCGAACCAACTTCACTCGTGTTCCTTTACTTCTTGTTGAGGTCTCAGGTCAGCTATAGCGGGTGTGCTCTTTCTTCGCCCTAGTGCACTCCCACTTACAAAGACACGAAATTCAATGATCGGACCTTCCTTTTCAGACAAAAACAAACTGGCCACTGATCTTTTGTCTTTCGTTACTTTAATGCTGAAGTTAGGCACTTGGTTCTCTGTGAATTCGATGTTTATTCTCTTTATTGGAATTGAAAAAGTGTTAGTCGCAATGTGTATTTCATCATGTACGTGTCTCGCCAGCAGTGAGATCGAATTTTTATTTGTAACTATTTCCAAGCTATTTTCAATGCTGCGGTTATCGAGTTATTTCAACGTAACATTTATCTGGCTCTTTATATTTGCTACATGATATTTTAATGTTCAAATATTCGTGTTTTTATTATTCTTTTTTTATGCTTGTTTCGTTATGTCTATTGAAACTTTGTCAATAACATCGGCACCACTTTCGATCTGATTACTTTGCTTGAAAATTTTACATCGTAAGACCGAATAAAAAATATTTAGTGACAAACAGGAAATAATGAGACAACTGATTGGTTATCTTTTGTTGTTTTTAATTTGAAACGAACAGCACGTACTCGTACGGCTGTGGTATTGAATATTGAAATTTTTTAATTAAGTATTCGCGATATTGCAAAACACATTTTGGAAGAACATCACGTATGGTACACGGAAAATATCAACATCGAACCATGGTGTGCTCCATATCGTGCTTCTTCATAAAATTTATCTTAAAATGTCTTTTAAATCGATAGTTAGTATGAATGAACTCCAATATATAAAAAGTGCATATAAATATAAATGGTGACCAAATGTTAATCTTCTCTTTTCTATCATTTTTTTTTGCACAAACTGCATGGACGTTTTAAATATTAAAACGCAACAGTTTACAGATTAAAGCACACACTTAGAAATCAAAGTTATGTTACCAAATTATCGTTCTGTTCAATAAAACTTAAGAAAAAAGAAATGGAAACAGCCTTTAAATTTTTTTATGTCATGTTTATAGACTCAAGCGTTCTGGAATTTAATTTTTAATCGGAAGGTAGGATTTGTACTAGGAATTTGAAACGGTCAAGAAAACCTTGTCGAGACTTACGACTGTACCTACGGGAACTCATAAAAATGCCAGTAAATTAACTGTATGCAGACAGTATGTTCACGACGAATTATTTTTTTTTATTTCCGGAGTGTATATAAAAAGTATACAAAAAATAAATAAACTGGATCAGGGGAACTTTAGAAGATATCCTTATGCCATATGCTTGGGACGAAGAGTGATCAGTGAAGTACGAAGTGTGCAAACGGGAACCGCTGCTCTACTAAGCGAGTCGGAATATTAAACTGGGACAAGAGTGTAAAATGCTGTTCGTAGCGGGCGGTCATAATTGTGTCAGAAGTTACGAAACGAAATGGCAGAGAGATATGACTGCTGGTTAACACATCTTCTTATTGAGGATCTTCTTGAATATATATATGTATATATAATGACTCTACCAAGTATACTTGGCAATAAGCTAATGAGAGTATACCCTCACGGCTATTCCTGCTTCGTGCCTAGAATCGTCGGCTGCTGGGCAATGTGTGGGACTTTCACTGATTGCCTTAATCTACAACTTTCGGCTCAATGTTTTACGACTTCTAATTACCAATTAGTGCTTTCCGAGTAGATTGGCCGATAACGATTGGAACTTATTTAGAAAATAACATTTTAGGTTTTAGGTTCCTTTAACCCAAATATACATTTCGTCCTGCGCTTGGGTTATCTCGGTTTAGGATGATGATGTAGTCGGTTCACGAATTCTATGTATTTTTCTGACGGATTGAAAACATTAAAGTCTCTAATAAGTCACACGTGGTTTTTTTATACAATTTCTGATAACAAAGTATTCATGTGCATGGCTTTGCACTGACACATCTTTAATTTTTTGATTTCAATATACACTAACGTGATTTTATGCAATGCCACGTGTCATTGGCTAAGGATTGTATTGTTTACAAACTGTCAAAAAAAAGAAACATTGAACGGTTATATCTGTTTGGTTAGTTGAAAGAATGAAGACTTGTCTTATCATTCATTAAATATAATGATAGTTGCGCATTTTGCGTAGATTTGAGAGATCATCGTACGTAGAAATAAACTTGTTTTGGTAGGAGAGATAACATTACGCGTTATTATAGAAAACTACTGCGAACTTATCAATGACTCGTTCCAATCGAATTTTACGAAAATAGTGGAATTTTGTTTAACGATTTCATTCCTGGAAATTATTTTGATGTATTCGTGTTCATATTAGTCACATCTAATGTGCATCCATTGGCACCTGAAGGGTCTATCCGAAAATTGACACTAAATTTAAAAAATGAAAGAATGGGCAAATGTTGGATTCTCTTGAAAATAAACTTGCAAAAGCAAAGTTAGGCATTGAAAACTTACGAACTTATTCTAAAGAGCAAGCAAGTAAATCAAGTTCATTTGAGGTTTTTGAATATTTTAAATATTCCTCATTGTGAATAATAATAATGATCAAACTTTTTGTACAACGAAACTTCAGAAAGTAAATAAAAGTTACAGTTATTATCGCTATATATAAAAATATCCTAAGAATTTTATTCTACGAACTACATTCGTATTATCATTCCTAAAACATCTCTTTCTTCAATTTTTTTTTTCAAACGGCAGTTAACGATGAATTCCAGTAATCACCACTTTCTAATCACTCTTAAGAATTCCTGACAGAATTCAAGTTCTCGATTCACATACTGAATAAGTTGAGAAAGTATTCAACTCTCATCGAGACACAGTCACGACGCTCCACTATCAGCATTGATTAGCACAAAATGTATACCAAGTGACTTCAACAAATATACATTTATGCTCGATCCAAGCGCAGCCATGCGGAGTACAGTGGCACTAACCGACCTGAATTTAAAAAATAAAAAAAGCACGTGACTCAAGTTCTCATCTTAATGTTTCTTTCCCTCTCTATTCTATATTCGGCAGCAGACCTCTGACCTTCTTCATCACTGTATGGCCAGATCCTAAACGTGTGTACCCTTTGGTTGAGCAGTTGCCCGGATTCTATTAATTACAGCTGTCTTTTGGATTTACTATTTTTAATGTGCTAGACGAGAAGGAATCTAATGAATTAAGAGTTTATTGTAACAAACAAGCTCCAATTACCGGAAGGGAACCCACCTACGTTTACTTAGCAGAAAACAAACAACCTGTCGATTCTCATTTTAGTATGGTGTTTACGTGTATCCGGTGCTTGGTCATTCTGATCGTTCCATTCTTTCGTTCCCTGTAATTATGACTTCCCGTAGAAAGAACTTGCGATATACGTTCTTCAACGAGGAAGTACTTTACTATGGAGAAGCGTTAGGCACGTGCTCGGCACAATGTACGTTCAAGTAAGATAAGGGGTAGGAAAAATGTTGATGTCAGTTTACATTTCTCAGAACTCTCAACTGTGTCTTTAGTTGAACTCGTTGAACCCCCTTAGTATCGTCTGCGTCGTATATCCAGCTTGTGTTACTTCAATGCAATTGAGAAAAGTTGACTGGGGCTCAATGTGAAAGTGCTGCTGCTATTATCTTAATGACTCCAAGATTATATATGTATTTTATTATTATTCCAAGAGAAAATGTTTATTCGATAGACGATTTCATTTGCGTTAACAAAAGAGGAAATACGTGGATATATACAGAGTTATCGCGTCAGAAGCGTAAACAGTAATTTTACCTTATTTTCAAATAAATCCTGAAAATATTAACCGTCGTCCAACGAGAAGTCTGGACTTGTCCTAGGAAAAATTCAAATATATGTCCCGAACAAAAATGTCTTCCAAGTATGAAAATATATATTTTTCTATCTGCCAAATCGACTATCAAAAAACTGGGCCAGCCAAAGTCTTTATAACTTCTTTGAAAAGAAAAGAAAATTACTATTTTTGTAAGCTTCTGGTATTATTACTTTGTGTGTGTATGGGACAAAGTAATTGATTGACATTACTAAAGCTATTGGTATTGTAGTTAACGACGACGAATATTAATTTTTTTTATTTCATTTTCTGTGCTCTGATCTACGATCGTCTTCATCATCTATACACAGAAGAATCTATGAATCCGATTGTCAGAGTAATGGTTTGTATTTGGACAAGGACAAATTTTGTTTGACAATGACAACATTGTAGTAAGATCAATGAGGTAAACTAGTAAGATTTACGATCGCATTTGTAAACTATGACAGAATTGTTGTCATCGCAGCTGGAATTTATTGTTGCCAAAATGCTAAGACCATTACTGTTGTAATCATTTTTTCTGCGTATAGAATACTCTGCAGTTCAAAATATTATCTGCGGTTTCGAACGGATTTAGGAGACATCAGCACCATCATAACAATAGTATCCCTATTTCGGTCAATACCCTGTACCTGTACAACGTTCATTGCAAAAATATTTCCTACGTAAGGTATAATTTTTTAAAGAAGTGTAAGGACAGAGCTTAATTAATTTTTAATTTTCTTATCACACTGTTTAAATAACATAGTGAAAAATGAATTAAAAAATTTCAAAATGTTCGGTGCAAAAGGAGTCTCAAAAATTTCATTTACTTTCACCACTTAAGAGCTAAGATATCTCAGAAAAGAACATAGCTGTTTTAACATATGAAGTATATCTGTATAGTGCAATTTTGACGATTTTAATTTCGTGTATATATGCAAGTAGACGGTCAATAATACTGAAATTTAGCTCAAAGATGTGTGCTACATATGTGAACGACATATAACGACAGTTAAGAATACATTTAGATTTTTTGCAACCGTAGTGTCATTGTCTAAATTTCCGTTATAATTTTTGATAAGACCATTTATATGTAACAATGTTTATTACTAGGATAAAACAATACGCGTAGCTCTTTTAACCCGTCAGCTGACCCGTCACTTCTAGCGTCTCTCTCGCTGCTACGTCATTCTACAGGTTGAGTCGTGTCGCGCGATAGAAATGCTCATGCGTATTCTTATGGGGTAAGAACCTTTGAACGGCTCGTTTGTTCTCATAGTTTGTTTCTGTAAATTTATTACTCCTAATCATAATCACCTTATCTACGTCTGGCGTGTTACAGATTTTTCTTTTATCAAGCGCAGTAAAATTTAAATTCTAAAATAATGTCGTACAAACATACATACCTCTGGTAAAATATTTTTTTAACGTTATGATAATACGCAGAGTATACATAATGTACTGGTTAACATTACGTCACCACGGAAGATTTTAACTCACGGTTATCATACGTCTATCATATCAAAATCCATCGTGGTAACTAGAACACCCTGTATATTGAATAGTTTTCAATTTTTAATTTATCTTTGTTTATTTAAATGATTCTGATACAAGCGAGAATTATCTTACAACAGCGTCTAAATCTTTAATTCATATATAAGTAATTCATTGCTGAATTATCTGAATGATTGAATCATCTGTGTAATTATGATCGATAAGACTTGCACTTAATTTATATCGATATGTAAAACTTACGGTAATTGAGTACAAAGTAGCAGTACTCGATTAATTTCTAATTAAAGATTCTGTGTTTTTTGCATGGTTGGGCGATGTGTCAGGAACTCTTTCTTTTACATTCTTTCATTGATCCGTATTCGAAATTGCTGTTTTGATTTTGCGTGCCTGTTTAATTTTAATTTAGCGTTGAACGTTATTCGTGGTTTCTCGTAAAAAGTAGCAATGACGTTGGAGCATCTAAATACGAAAAGCCTGAAATAAAATATTAATTATTTTTTTTTAATTTTTACTTTTTCCACTTTCGCTATCTCTTTTGTAACTACTTATTAGTTGGTATGACGTTTAAAAAATTCTCTTGCAGCACAATAATCTTTTTTATTTTGAGTTTTAGGATTTACGCAGAATGTTATTATATGTATAAACTCTCTTTAAACTTAACATCGTACCGAAATAGTATGCTGTACTTATAGTCCTTATAAAGATCGCGTATTTTCATAGTCCAATTATTTATAATCGTCGAAATCCAAAACACATGTAAGATTGAAAAAAATGACATGATTTTTCTATCCCGATAAATTTTTGGTACCTGGGAATGATTGCAACTCTTGCATTTCTTCACATTTTTGGACTCAAGTTTGCTTGGTCATCCGTAACACGTAGATTAAGTAACTCGTGCATGAAGAAAACGTTACACATTGTTGCCCAACTGTGTTACCTAATCTTGGAAAAATTCAAGCCAACGATGGGATAAACATTAGAAATTATTTTGACAATTCTCTAATTCAAAGATTTCTTCGTATCTTTGTTAACGAAAATGAATTTTCGTTAGTAGAGTTCCGGGTTCGAATTCCGTCCCAGACATCCCGCCGTTTTTCCGCATCGTTCCTTGAAAAAAGCTGTCCTCTGGGTTATACTGCAAATAAATTGATTACCTGCAATAAATATATGAAGTAAACTTGCTAATAAAAGGAACCATTTATCATATATTTCTTAATTAAATCGTATGTTGTTTTACACTTTTTCTCCCACATTATTTTGTTAAATAAAATAGGCCGACTTACCGCGATACATTGGTTTTTTATATTTGTAAAATTGTACTGATAATACTACCCTCCAATAGATACATGTACAACATCACTTATCGATCAGATATACATTACAATATAATTTTAAGATTTTTTCTGATAACGTAATTGAATAATGGGTTTCATTCTATGATCACCTTTTCGATAATCACATCTCATTCTCCTTTTTCGTTACTTCATATAGTTTTTTGGTCATCCACTATACTCATTTTCTTTATTGAGCTGTATTTGGATTTTGTGTACCTGCAGATAATTCTAGAAATGCAAAATCTACGGAAAGTAAAATATCCATGGCTGAATACCTCAATTACCGTATTCGTAAAACTCAAAGTCTTGGAATAAAAATTCACTTTTTGAGATGCTCTTTAAATGGTTATCAAAATTTTTTAGTCTAAACAGTTTAAGAAAATGCTTCTTGACTGTCGCGGTGGCAGCCATGTTAATTTCGGTTGTCTGTTAAACCTGACATTGTATCTTGTTTTATATTTTTTTCAAGGATCAATTGTCAAATTAGGCTCCGTCCAAATCCACCGAGATCTCTATAAAGGACTTTTTATTCCAGAAACACAAGTTTATTAATAGTTGCTTTTACGCATTCATAATGTAGTAAGGATATTTTCTCGTTTCTAATATGACCTGTACACCTACAAAGATTAATCACGATTTCCCCTTTACTTACGTATACACGTGTACTTCATTTTTGTAAAGGCTACTGCACCAAGAAGAACGTAACCCACATTGACGCAAGGAACTAAACGGAATTATTGGATTCACGCTCAACTAATCACAACCTTACAGTACATACAGTTTTACGGCATTACGCTTTTCTCCGTGAAATAGACTTTGAAATAGCTACCGGAGGCAATCAGGTTGAATTACAAATGACCTAAAAATATCAGCAGTGTCATTAGAAACAATATATTCGTAATTACGTATCGCAATACATAATTGGGACTTAGAATTATCATTGAAAGCACTTCAAAATGTATATAAGTTTTTTTTTTCCCCTATATAACTGTGTTAAGGTTGTTGACAGGATAAGTAAAAATGTCAACTTTTTTTTTCATTACAAGGATTAGATTATGCAAACATATTCTAGGATTATAAATTCATGAAGAATCACGAAAAATATTAGGGAAATCATGAAGAAAATCAGCTGCGACAAACAAAGACGAAACTGATTCGAAGAACACCCCTAGGGCATACGTACTCTTTTTATTCACGTAGAATATACAATTTATAATAAATTTTATATAATTTCCATTCTAACCTCAAAGAAAAGGGTAAACCGGCATGACTGCGAGATTTCACAGAGACCTACAGGCATCACGGAGTCCCAATTTCGAGACACAAATGTTCAAAGCTTTGACATGACGTAGCCAGATTTCGTTCATTTATACATATATTATCTTGAAAAATGTATAATACATATTATTTATTCGTTGCAATTAAATTTTAGATAATTGTTTTGAATTATTACGTAGTATGTTGGTAACGATGAGGTCATACAACCGAAAAGCATAGGATCCACCCCTCTTATCTTTATCCGCGCATCTCGATCGTCAACCTTAAACGAATCATCTAAAATTTTTGATACGCTCAAGTGTGCATAAAGATTCATGTTCTTATTCGGTGCAGGATATTACATAAGATATACTCAGACACGTTTTATAAATTCGCGTTTCATAAATTTTTATAATGTCGAATTCACGATTGAAATTTGTTAAAAATTTATCTTAATCGTTAGCAATATTATTTTAATAAAAATGATTGCCATTTTCACGATGATTTCATAGATCTTACTGGACAGGCATTTTAGTTGGAATTAGTAATAAACGTCTTCGACCCTGACATTTCAGAAATAGACTGATCATTATTTATAATTAAATGATTATACATATTCGAATGAAATCGAATTTAGTCTCGGAAACATTTCACAAATTATTTTTCAACTAATAACACCGTTAGATAGAAGATACTGACATTTCGATTAGTAACAGACAATGTGGTCTTGTATTAATTCTTATGATTGCATTTAGTCAGAAATTAATAACGGTTCAGTATTACGTGTACAGCATCTTCAGTATTAATCTTTAGTTCTTATCTCTTCTTATGCAAACTCTTTGTTGCGTTTAATTATTTTTTCATTCATTGAATATAAATTAAGGAAAATAAAAAATCACGTTATACACTAAATAATGATTTAGGAGAACATACTTTATCACATCGTTCTATCTTATACGACAAGCAGCTATACGGTATCTTCTTTGTAGTTCCTCAAGATACCGAGGTGAAAATTTTTTATAGAAATTTTATAAAAACTATCCATAGATATTTATTTCATTATATTTTTTGCCTATGCAAATAATCGAGATTACAATATTACTGAATGTTCGTCATATCAATTGATAGTCAAAGTAGCTACTGCCCAGGCGTCAGCTAATGGTTGTCTCCGGAAACCGAAAGATCTTCCATTTATTTTCTTTGGCTGGGAGGGACAAAATCTGTTTGTAATTAGGTGGCTAATTTGAACGTTCGCTTCTTAGGAAATTTTGACTGTTTTATGTATAGCACGAACCTCCTGATGTTCTATAATATTTCAATGCATATGGCCATACAATTTTACATTGAAACAATACATGGAGGATGTTCGATTCTACCACGTGTGCAAATCAGGTTTATCATAGACAGTTTTGTTATCCAATTTATTAATTTATATTTTTTGGTTTTACCCTTCGGTGGTTACTTTAGGCGTTTTAAAATAACTCTGCCTTGTATCCTGCGATAAAATCGAGCTGTTTGGAAGGAAGTCAAATTTCAATAATTAATTACAACATAAAGGTGTATAACAGTTCGAAAGCTCTTACGCTTCTAATGTCCTTATTATCTAGCTGTAGCCTTGATAATCCCTTTACTTAAATTTATTTTAAGTCAACGAACTTCTTTTATTATACAGCTTAGATACTTATACTAACAGTTTTGTCTTACTTTATGAAAGATATGCTATGTCGATTCCATATTCGAAAGGCAGTTTTATTCTATGCACCACATGCAGATGGCTAAGCCACATTATGTGGTATATACAATTCAGGACCAATAATACAAGATAGGACGAAAATCACAGCCCAAACAAATATTTGATTTTTCTTTTTCTAGTATGTATTACTATGCGAATATTATTTATAGAATGCATCAACTTATCAACTTAGATTCTTTTTACGTATACTATACTATTGTATGACTTTTTCTAATGATTCCAAAAAGTAATGAATCTAACACAGACTTAAACATGCGTAAAATCGTACTTGATTTGCATTATTAATGACATCATGTAACATATGGAATGAATGGTTAAAATCAGATAAAACATGATCATCATGAACTTTCCGCCACGCGTTGTCCTTTTAGAAACGGTCTTTATGAATATCATGCAGCTCGAATGACATTCTCTATTCGCAGTTTGTCGAACGAGGAATCTGAAATGTCAAGTGACGGAGGTTGAACTGGTATATTTACTGTTACTTCGTAATAGTTTATTAATGCTTATACCAGTTCTCGATTCATCTGTTATTGGAATGAATTTTGTATATAAGCATCGGCAAAATAAATTAGCATTAATGAAATAGAAGTGATCGTAACCAAAAATCAAAATTCAAACTATTGCGCGCGTCATTGAAATATATTTAAAAGTCAGTTGAAAACTCAGTGCAGAATATTGAGTTCAATTATTCTTATGTAAAACCTTTCAGGCTGGTTACGAATAGACTAATTCCTTCGACCTTGAACGTAGCTACTTTGAAATTTCGTAAAAATATTTAATTCAATATATATTTTTACGAACAAAAAAAATAACTTATTCATGGCATCGTTCTGGCTGTCTCTTATGTCAATTTTATTTTTTTTTAATCGAATATTCTAGTTATCTTAGCTGTTCGCTAAGCGCTCTCATAACGGTAAATTATATGTCAATAGTAATGCTAACTTTCGGACGATTCAAAAGAGATTTGTCACGATGGTGTTATAAATGTTAATTATAATTAGGTATAATTATCAAATGTATTATTTATACTTTGCGTAACATTTTTCTCGTTATTTTGAAACAGAGGGCAAGGTGGAAGTTTCAAGAGACGGAAAATACTTGAGTACCCTGGCACCTGGAAAAGTGCTTGGTGAATTGGCCATCCTCTATAACTGCAAGAGAACAGCAACCATAACCGCAGCGACGGATTGCCAATTGTGGGCAATAGATAGACAATGCTTCCAAACGATTATGATGAGAACTGGCCTCTCTAGACAGGCAGAATACACCGACTTCTTAAAAAGGTATGATATTCATCTGAGCTTGTGGTCCAAATACGGTATCTTTAACATAGTCATATATTTATTTAATAAATCGTTTAATTCGTTTTTAACACAATTAAATCTTATTTAATTCACTGTTTCATTGGTACAAGAAAACATTAAGCCTCTACAGACAGTTAGATAGACTTGAGTTAGATAGATTAGAGCTTACCTCTTAAAAAGCCATTAAAAAGAATTGGTACTGAAATAGCATGGAGAGTGACGGACTCCATTATTTGGAAAACGACGGTGCCACAAGGTCTGGCACGGTAAATTGACAAGCCAGAAATAATAAATCGAGGACGCTCCACTTTCTTTCGACGGGGTTGAGCCAGCTGTATAAATAGACGGGATGATCAACGGGATCGTCGCCTTGACGTTTACTCATTTTTATATTTTCTCGGCTTTCCTTCATTTGGTGTCTTGAGGATCTAGCGACTGAACTTGAATTATCAGCACATGGAAATAGCATCAGTGTTATTTTGTCATGTTAAAATCTTATGTATTTCTGCGGTATAATTATAATATAGGGCGTTGAAAAATTGTGAACGCAAATTTTAAAATTCATTGTCATTTGTAGACTGTAAATGATATTTCTCAGTAGCAAATGAACATTTCAAAGATAGAGAAAAAATCGATCAGTAAAGATACATAGTTTGGTCGTCCATAATTAGATAGTCATTAGTAGACTGAATGAGAACGCAAAGTGATGATGTATAACTAGTCAAAAATAGAGGTAAACGAACTTTTCCAAAACTGAAGTAACGATTCGTATAGCTCGGTAAAAAGTATTTAAGAATATATAATAAGATCATTATTACCGGTTAGTTTTATAATAAAAATACGATAAATTGTCATTTATCTTTGTTACAGTGTTCCCATTTTCAAGAATTTACCAGAGGAAACGCTTATCAAAATATCAGACGTTTTGGAAGAGGTACGAAATTTTCATAATTACCATTAATATAGTTTTAAACTTGCTAAATTATCATTCAATAACTAAGTATACAAGTGACAAATATTTATTAAGCAGAATTCAGTAAGAAAAAGATCAACATACTTTGCCGTTTGTCTGCCAGCACGTGCACATATTATGGAATTAGAGTTTCCTTTTATTTTCTGCTTAAATATTATTGTCTGCCATAAATTATGGATATCGTATATAAGTTTTGAATTTCTTGGAAAATTCCACATCTTTCCATCGAAGCGCATATTAAAAATTTCCTGATCATAAATTACTTTCAGTTATTTCGCATTAACCTCACTCTTCGATATATTTTTCATCGATTTTTAGAATTATTATGAATTCTTTTTGTATTTACTTTCCCAGACATTCTACAACAATGGCGACTATATAATTAGACAAGGCGCACGGGGCGATACCTTCTTCATCATTAGTCGAGGTCAAGTGCGTGTGACCATTAAGCAGCCTGACACAACTGAAGAAAAGTACATTAGAACATTGAGCAAAGGCGACTTCTTTGGTGAAAAAGCGTTGCAAGGGTAAGTATTTAAAACGTATTTGAAAATTTTCATTTTACAAACGCGATAAGTCATACATTTTATTCCCTAATATTATAATACTAAAATTCGTACAACTTGAGAATTTTCATTTTCAAAACCGATTTAAACAAAGGATCGTTCAAATTATTTATTTTGGATAGACCTCAACATTTTTTAAGTAATAATTTATCTGACGACGGTGTCGAATTATTTATGTGCCGCGCGATATACTGTAAAGAGAGTGTTGGAAAAATCTTCCTTCAACGAGTTCACGTATATAGGCTACAACTTGAAATATTGGATGTTCATATACTTTAGGTATACGTTCATTTTGTTGAAGATTGGCATTATTAAAATTATATCATATCTTTTCAAAAATCACTGTTTGAAATAATACAAATTTAAGAATTATTTTTACTCGATAATAGCAATAAGACGGAGTTCCGTACAACACTACATACTTTTAATTTGTTGTAAATTAAATGCACAAGTGTAATATAGTTCGTGAACATCGGTTATGTTAATTAATATAATTGTTTGCGTAAAAATTGTTTTACAGTTCCAATAAATATTAACAGACTGGTTGATTTTTAGGGACGATCTAAGAACAGCCAACATTGTCGCGGATGATCCTGATGGTGTAAGCTGTCTCGTAATTGATCGAGAAACATTCAACCAATTGATTTCATCCCTCGATGAGATTCGAACGCGATACAAGGATGAACTTGTAGAGCGCAGAAGGTACTTTATCCGTATATTTGTTCAAGCTTTCAGTTGAAAAATGCATTACTGTAGTCACTGAGGAGACATTAACAAAGAGAACCAGCTCTCGTGTATTTTATGTTCCAAAAGAAATTCATGGCATTACGAGTACCTCCAGAAATTCTTTACTGGCTCCAGCATACATGTTTTCTGTGCTCACTGTGTCCAGTAGCTGTCAGACACAAGGTCCAACATGGCTAACCCCCTTTACTAGTATTTCCTTGGTGCTATGGTGCAGCAAGATCATTAACCGTTCTTTGAAAAATCAGTCGTACTAAACAAACTATTGATACGTGATCTCATCATCATGAAACTGCAGTCATCGTTAAATCAATAATTAAATTGTTTCACGCCTTACTCAAGGATTGGAGTGTAACCAACTAACAGTAAGTTGAAGGTAGCGGCATGACTAAACAACTGCATGGTTTTACATTTCTATTAAACTAGATGTGTCTTGAAGAAAAAATAAAATCGAATTAACTTTCTTTAACGGCATGCGTCGCACCGTGCAAGAAGCGTTTAAAAAGATTACCAACTAGTGTAATTTCTCTTTCATGCAAGGCATCCTCGTAAATCTGTCTAATAAGATAACATTGGTATTCAGGCTTCTGTACGGTGGTACCAGACTTATAAATAGCAACACTTGCGCTTTCTACTTTCCAGCATGGATTGTATAGAAATTCGCCGGCTAATACGAAGAGCCTTCCCACGATCTTTCCCCTTGAATCGTTATAGCTTTGAATACTTTTTGGTCTATGTATAGTGTTGTTTAGATTATAAATCTTTTTCGGGATGATCTTTTGATGTACTTATCGTGAAATATTTTTTATCAGGCTCAACGAGGAATTCAGAGACCTTAGACTACAGGATCTTCGTCCTTTGGCAACTCTCGGTGTGGGTGGATTTGGTCGAGTTGAGCTCGTTCAAATAGCTGGCGACAACAGCAGATCATTTGCGCTGAAACAAATGAAAAAGTCCCAGATTGTGGAAACCAGGCAACAACAGCACATTATGTCCGAGAAGAGAATAATGAGCGAGGCCGACTGTGACTTTGTCGTGAAACTCTTCAAGACCTTCAAGGACCGGAAATATTTATATATGCTCATGGAAGCGTGTCTTGGTGGAGAATTGTGGACGGTCCTTAGGGACAAGGGTCACTTTGATGACAGCACTACCAGATTCTATACGGCCTGTGTCGTGGAAGCTTTCGACTATCTTCACTCGAGAAACATTATATATAGGGATCTGAAACCAGAAAATCTTTTATTAGACAGTCAAGGGTTGGTATTACTTAATGCTTTATTATATATTTATTTCTTTTTATCTTAGTGATAATAAATTAGAGTGTACATAGCAATCAATCGGCATCAGTTTTACATACTAGGCTCCTGTATATGATAGACTATATAAAGGTGTGTCCAAAAAGTAGAACTGATCTCGAAAGCCTAATGTACGAGGGTGGATTGATAAGTTTCCGGCCTGACTAAGAAAAACAAGGTTATTTAAAATTTTTTTTTTTTATTTCTC
>JASANN010000323.1:0-84427 GCA_031762395.1 Calameuta pygmaea | reverse complement strand
TATAAAATGTCACCTTCAGGTAGGCCTAGTGGCGCCATTTCTTGGTCAGGCCGGAAACTTATCAATCCACCCTCGTATGTTTTCGAAGCTTATGGCATCTAATCCACTTTTAAGTGCTATTAATGAGGCGGGAAAGACTGTAGAAAACGAAAATGTAAAAATTAATT
This sequence comes from Calameuta pygmaea, assembly GCA_031762395.1. Taxonomy (NCBI): domain Eukaryota; kingdom Metazoa; phylum Arthropoda; class Insecta; order Hymenoptera; family Cephidae; genus Calameuta; species Calameuta pygmaea. The sequence goes on along the minus strand of JASANN010000323.1, from coordinate 84,260 downwards.
GTTGTCTAACAGCATTTAGGATGATGATAATATCATCTTTCTCATTTTACTAGTATTAAACAATGAGGTAGCTATGATGTAAGATAAATATTAATATTTAAAGAACTTGATCTTAGTTGCAAAGGACTAAACAAGATTGTTAAAACTTGCTAGTTTCATTCAGGATCTGGTACTAAACATTCACTGCCAACAAACTATGCTTTCGGTTAGCCATATTTGTTTATACGATAGTAGTGGTCCACAGACTTTATAATAATTCCGTTTGCCAATAGAGTTGTTCTTAAACTTGCTCTAAACGCATTTTGATCTCTTGAAGAAAAAAAAGATAACTGTAATAGTTTAAATTATTACTACGAGAAAAAACGAAGAATTCTGAGTACGTTCCTAATATCTTTACGAGTAGTCTCAATAATACGCAGCAAGTGACAGCTGTATTAAAATGAGAAAGCAATAAAGAATCATCGTCATCATCTTCTACTGTCAGATATATTTTGCATCGATTGAATCGTTTTTCTAGGTGTTTTATGTTTAAAGTCAAGTAATACTATTAAGATTATTTTCAAATCGTGAAATATTCCATTTGATGAGACTCTCCTTTATTAGTCTTTTGTTTTGTCATTTGCCATTTGTCATTCTTAGAGAATGTATATACCATGTACTACATTAAATATTATAATTTAAATTTAAGATACGGAGACGTCAACAAATACATTTATTAACACTATGACGTCCGGTGGCTCCACGTTGGTGCCATGCAAAAACTATCGGGTAAGTGCCGGTGGCTCCACGTTGGTGCCATGCAAAAACTATTGGGTAAGTGCCGGTGGCTCCACGTTGGTGCCATGCAAAAACTATTGGGTAAGTGCCGGTGGCTCCACTTTTTTGCCATTCGGAAATTATTGCGCATGCGCCGAAGGCTGTATTGTGGTATTCAAATCTGTAGAACGATAGTTATTGTTGCTTGTCAGTTCCACCGGCACGACACGAAAAAATCTAGATTAGACGTGCGGACGTCATAGTGTTAATATGATCTGATTTCACCCCTAATTTGAGTTCAGCTGAAGCTCTACGAGCATTTGAATCAACTCGAATCTCAGCTTCTCAACCTCACTGCTGTGTCATTCTATAGGTTGAGTCGTATTGAATGAGAGAATGTCGCGTGGGTTAATAGCTTTCGAGTTCTCTAGAATATTACGCTAACTTTCTACCATTATGGATTTAAACTCAGTTAACGAGTATCGTTTATGGTTTAACAGAAGTAGATTATTGTCATTGATTAATTTTCTTTAAACGCTATATGTAAAAACGTAGCACAGTGGTCCAAAGGTCTTCAAAATACACAATGGAACAGACCTATTGTTGGCTCGCAAGGTACAGAGAGTCAGATTAGATCACACATACATGACCCCGTGACACACAGGAATCTACACGAGTAAAACTTCACATGCAGCAAATGTATTGATCATATATACATATAACAAATCCTATTACTCAGAACAATTATTGCCAAATTCAATCTGGTAATGGGCTCCGATCGAAATGACTTTCGGTGTGAGTGCCCATTGTCTATTAAAGCTTATTGATCTTTATCATATGCGAAATACATAATATGTTGGCTACGCGAAGATGCGCATTCATCTTAATATTCGAAATGTGAAGCGATAGCTTTAAAATACAAAACATTCAATATTTATCTAATGTAACCGAAAAACGACATATTGTATTTTCATGTACGCAGATCCATCTGTTTATCTTGTCATATTTTAAAATTTAATTTTCAAAAATTAGTATTCACTGATATACGTATTTGAATTTTTAACTTAGATTAGGAAGTTGATTGATCATTTTTCCTCAATTCAATCCGGATACTACAATAGGGAACAAAAGTACCTACTTCTTCAACAAGAAGGCCAAAGTAAAATGAACTGTAAAGCTATATGTTAATTATTTGTATTTAAACACGTCTGGTGTTATATTACACTCAGACTCTAATATGAATAAATATTAAATATCGTACGTGTTTGAATTTAAAAAAAAATGAACCTAGACGTGTATAGTTAATTTTAGTTCGGCTTTATTATTATTGTGCGAATATTGTTATCCTCGACTGTAAATGGTCTTTATTACAGTTTGTGGGTTACACAAGGGCTTTCACAATAACGTTGTTCCGCTGTGTATAAGTCTATTCAGTCATTCTTTATAATTGATCGCAGACCCCTGGACCCTCATTGTAACTTTCACCTCATTGAGATATCGTACCTTTCTCATCTCTTCTACGTTCTTGGGAAGATTCCTATTTCCTTTTCACTGCCTATAACTTTCTGTTTAGCTTCACGACTCTCTATGCAATCTGTCAGTAAGTAAATATAATCATGGTTTTATCATTCCTCAGATACGTCAAACTGGTGGACTTTGGTTTTGCGAAACGACTGGATCACGGAAGGAAAACGTGGACGTTCTGTGGAACACCGGAATATGTGGCACCCGAAGTGATACTGAACAGAGGACACGATATCAGTGCTGATTACTGGTCTCTAGGTGTATTGATGTTTGAACTTCTTACTGGTACACCTCCGTTCACGGGAGCTGATCCCATGAAGACATACAATATCATTTTGAAAGGAATTGACGCTATCGAATTTCCTAGATCGATTACGCGTAACGCAACGGCACTAATTAAGAAACTATGCAGGTACAGGTCATAATTACCTTAATTGATGGTACGTTTTTGGTCAACCAATGATATTCAATAGGCAGGGACTTTAATACCTCAAGGAAGATCATTAATTAGGATAGCTTCAAATATTAATGGGAAATTACATAATATTTATTGATGACCAAAAACGTGCTTTGAATCCCTCTAGTTCGCATCTTGAACACTTAATGGTTCGCAGGTTATAACTGAATAATGAGTTTACAGATTTACATTAAAAATTTAGCATCATGAATCGTTTAGCATTTCGTTAAAATCTATCTTTGTCGATATTTGTATACATGCTCAGATTCAATTATAGTCCCATATAGTTTTTGTCTTATTTTACTGAACTGAAATAATTTGCCATTTCATTATTGACAATAAATACTATATTTGAGCATTTGCAACAAGTCATATTACAGAGTAAATTAACACTCAGTGAGTTCCAACGTGATGAATGCTATAGTCGATCCATGAGTTCAATATGTTTCTTTGACAGTTCACAACAATGCAATCTTTAGCAAATCATAGATGGCATTTTATAAAATCACGGATATATATGCTAAGTCAGAAAAATTAAATATATTTTAGTGTGAAACAATGCACTTGCATATTTTGTAAAAAAAATGTATACAGAACCACTAGACATTTCATTGTTTCCGATCTGTCAAAAACACACATTGGCCTCGACTGGACCTCATGGACCGACTATATATGTGTGTTATTTATGAGCATTCGTCAATATGCATATGAATATATGAAATTAGGAATATGGTACATATTTAAGTTATATTTTCAACTTGACATATTAATTTTTATCAGGGATAACCCTGCAGAGCGTCTGGGCTACCAAAAAGGCGGTATTAGCGAAATTCAAAAACACAAGTGAGTATACATTTATACATATATATAACAAATTTATAAAATCCTATCATTCGACATTATACTAATATGAAAGTAGCCACATTAGTATTCTCAGTTACGTACTACAGAAACAATATTAAATATACTAAATATTTAATTTTATTTTATACATACGCCATAACCGAAGAAAAGATAAGCTTTAAGCTAAATTTATGAAATTCTTATTTAACATTTGTTAAATATCTTTGTATATTTCAGATGGTTTGATGGTTTCAATTGGGAAGGTTTGAGGTTGCGAACATTGGAACCTCCTATAAAACCTCGCGTTCAAAATGCAATAGATACTACCAACTTTGACGAGTATCCACCAGATTCTGACCCACCGCCTCCAGACGACGTTTCTGGCTGGGATAATGATTTTTAAATACTTCAGAGGATTAAACGGGCCCCCCAGCTCTTCACGTCCTGTATCATCATGAGCACCAACCACGTGGCGGCAGAGTTCTATTTTTTATAATTATTCTTAATCGTTGACTACTCGGCCACACGAGCGCACGATTTGAAAACCGAAAGAATATTCTTTGACTGAGCCTGCTATCAAAAGTTTCCAAGGGTCACAGTTACTGGACCCTTGATACGCGACACTCCTGCGACTTATGGGATCTCAGTTTGATGTGAGAGATTCGTCACGGTTACCAATCAGGTTTCGGGTCGAATCATGAAATTATCTCGATTGTCTCGAGGATAGTTCTAAATATGTAACATGAACTCAGATTTCTATCTTGTTAGAACGTTACCTTTTCATGATAACGATCGAAGAACGCATGTAATATAATAAGTACCGATATGTGATTGGAACAAACTGATTTTGCATGTTAATTTCACTTGCTTCCGCAACAGTCATTTTAAGGTGACATAAATACATACAGTTCAATTTCCAGCCGTGGAAGTATGAAAGTATGTGCAACGGGTCGCCAGAAATTTGTTCTTTAAGTAAAATTTCAAGTGAAATGTGAACGTGAAAAATAATAATGAAGAGGGCTAATTGAGATGCTGATCTTTTTTTTTTCATTTTGTGCACTTTTAATGCTAACAAAAAATTAATCATTTGTATTCAGCATACCAAAATACGATGTTCAATCTATTGTGCAAGTGTCTTTTATAAGGAAAGATAGAAAAACGACAGCGTACGATATGTCCTCACAATTCCACAGTGTGTTCTGTTATGTTCAAAAGTTTGGGGGGGAGGGGGGATATTTCATTAGTTATATGTTTGCAATGAAAGGAGAACTCTATCCAGCCAGACTACTCATTTATTTACATTGCATAAGGCGTTTTGGACGATGATAAATGAGAACCATTTCTGAGCTAGATTTTAAATATGTCTAATAAAAAATATATTTAAAATAGAATGGATAAGGTCTAAGAGAAAGTAAAATTCTTAAAACATATTTCTAACGCGGTTATAAATATAATAATTCAAAACAAAGTTTCGATCGATTTGGAAGTCCGTTATATATGTATTGACCATAGCTTGTCTGTATCAGAAACCACAGTTTTTAATTTATCTGTTAACTTACTGTTGCTTTTAATTCTATGTGTCAAAGTTCCACTGTTGTAATTTGCATCGTTCGACTATTAGCAAGGTTGGATATAATTTAGGTGTAATCTGTATGTAGAAAGCCTGTTATCTTTAACTATCGTAAAAGTCTTACAAATTTCATGTAAAAAAGAAAAGTATTTATACATGTACATAATAGTTGCCGAATTTGAAGTATTTTACAAATTGGCAGTCATAAAATGAAGAAAGATTTGAAAATCGCGGCAACTTGAAAAAAAACGTGAAGAAATCGAATTGGACAACTGTCTTTGTAAACATAATACGTAATAACGCGATCGTGAGATACATGTCAGTGCGTCAAGTGCCATTATAATTTGTAATTACCGATCATGGAAGACGTGCGTTTGAAGGGAAAGAAACTTAGAGAAAGCCAACTCAGATAACATGTAAAACTTCTTGCCATTCGCTCCTCCAGGTGTCATGAGAAAAAAAATCTCACAGGCAGATAATGTTTATAAAAATCATGTCCAATCAGATCGTCTAAATGAATTGTTGTTTGATTCGTTTTATAGTTTATTATAATAATTCTATTTTCATGCAATTATACAAAAAATTCAACCATGTAAATAAATATTATAAATATAACACAGTTATGAATTATATTGTGTATCTATATTAAATAAAGTTTTAATAGTAGATTGTATAGTGTTACATAAATCCTTCCGTACTGTATAACTACAATTATTTGACATCACTAGTTAGCAAATGCAACACAATGTGCACTTATCAGGTGCATTTTTTATCCCTTTCATGATTGGGATTTGTTATCTTAGTAATAAATATTGAGTCATTTTTTCAGACTGTATATTTAAAGTCGTATAATTTAAGATATTCAAGATTTATAATAGAATTAATTGCAATAAAAATACGTTATATTAGAAGTGCCCATTAATTCTGAAGTCCTGATTTAATTCTCAAAATTACTTATAAAAAGGTATGCTCATTATGGATATTTAAACTGTATATTTAAATCAACAAATTTTAACCTTTACTTCGTACTGTCGACCTGACAAATCGCTATTGTAACGTATATGATACTTTATAAAGCCATAGTTAAGGCAAACAAAAGTGTTCACGAATTCTGTCAAATAAACAAATTGCACCAAGTTACAATCGTAGAATGAAGTTTTCTTTTATGCCAAATAATTATGTAATTATATAATAAATACATATTTTGCGATTACGCATTTGCGGTAAGCGTGGAGCTCGACTAGCAGTCTGAGAAATCCGTAGTGGGCTCAATGTCATTTTTGTGGACGGTAAGGAGTAAAGGTTAATTAAAATTTTTCATTTTTAGAACTAAATAATAAAGCAATGACTATAGACGTATTTAAGAAATTGTTTTTATAAAATTTTGTATAAATAAAAAATGTATTTATTAAATCGTCAGTACTATACTAAATACGAAAAACCTCATTCTGCGTAATAGTCTATATTTCCAAAAAATAGAGGGTGCTGTATTATATTACAATTTAAATGCTGATACGACTAAGGTTATTTAGGAAACATTGCTATCAAGCAATGAATTATAAATTGATAAAAAATGACAATCAAACAGAATTTGAAAAATAGTGTTATAAGGATTATTGTGATATAATCAATGATTTAAGTTATCTGTTATTACATGTCAATAGCTCTCGACGAACACCATGGATAAGACATCGTTTGACATTTCGTACAAGATTCTTAAAGTTTCTAATTTTGTAAGCAGTGGAATCAAGCTCCTTTCTTCATTTTGATACTGTATAATTGCCCAGTAAAATATTTTATTCATTTTCTTCTTTCGATTTGCAGCCAATGACCAGTTGCAGGTGTTGGCATAAAAGTTTTGGTACAGAATTTCATCGGTATACATGTTTTTGCACATGGTTTCAAATTACATATTCTTAATAGGTGAAAAAGAACCAATTTTGTTTCTATCATAGCGAATCTAGAGCCAATACACATTCTTGGTCCGACTCCAAATGGCATATATGCTGAAGAATTGATCTTTTCCTTGTCATTCAAAAATCTTTCAGGATAAAATTTATCTGGATTGGGAAAGAATTGGGGATCTCGATGAATTCCGTTAACTGGAACTAAGAAACAGGTACCACGTTTCACAAATACGGATTTCCCACCTTGTTTAGCTGGAGGAAGTTGAAATGCTTTTGTGCACAATCGGTCTAGTTCTGTCACTGGTGGATACAACCTCAAGGTTTCACTTATAACTGCGTCAAGATATTTCATTTCTTTTAGATAGTCATACGTAACTTCGCCATTGCATTTTTCGAGAGCTTCGTCAATCTCCGCTTGAAGTTTTTCTTGAACATCAGGATTAGCAGCAAGCGAATAAGTAGCAAAAGACATAGTTGTAGATGACGTATCAAAACCGGCAAAGAAAAATATATATGCTTGTGCAGTCATATCGTCAACAGTCAATTTTGAAGATGTTTCAGAGACATTGGCCTGCATAAGAAGATGAATCAAGTCGGGTCTTTCAATTCCTTGTGCTTTTCTCGTAGCAACAGTTGAAGCAATAATTTGATGAAAAAAATCAACCATTCGATCATTAAGGAAACTAGCCTTGAAGTACCTCGCCAATTGCGGCCACATTTGCATAAAAAATATTTTTGACGATCGTAAAAATCCAAAGTTCGTCACTTCCCTGCCGATTTGATAAAATTCATTTTTGCGATCCACCATTGAATTCAAATTAATTCCAAAAGCGGTGCTGGCGATCACGTCGTTCGTGCATCTTGAGAAAAGGTCCTTCATGTCCAAAATAATCGGTTCTTGTTGTTTCACGACAAAATCTGCCAAATTTGTTGCGCAATTCGATATCAATTCAAACATTGTCTTTATTTTGCTTGACGTAAATGCCGGACTTAGAAGAGATCTCATTCGTCGCCATTTGTCCTCACGTAAAAAAAACAGAGTGCTTGATAACAGAGGATCGAGATTCGGATCGAACATACTTTTGTGATCCACAAAATTGTCAAAGTGTTTAATGCCGATCTCTCTGATAAGCTGGATATCACGCAGCATAATTGCCGGCGAGGAATAATCGTACATGCCAAAATATTTGGCGTCTGGCATAGAATTGTAAAGCGCCTGTTCGTGTTCTATAGACGATTTCTGTCTGAAGACTACTGGTCCACGATTTCCCACTAGCATATACGATTTCAAGTGAGGAATTCCCAATATTTCGAAGTAATTGCGCCGGCTGTTTATGTAGACATATAATGCGGCTATGGCCGCTATCAGAAAAACCCAGGAATTCATCCATTCCACAATTATCGAAAACATTCTGGCGCGAAAGTGTTTATGTGTATGTCACCAAACAGAATTTTTCAAATACGTTTTCTTCTCCTCAGTACTTTTCGATGTATCACATGTAGTTGCACATAGTAATATGTATAGTGATATACGAATAATTAAGCTACATTCAAAACGAAACTCGTATATTTTTAAATGCAAAAACTTCAAATATCTTTGATAAATTCAGTTTTCTAATTTTAATATACTGCTGTCTTATTGGGTATACTTTTCTTATATATGTGATTTTTGACAGAGCAGTTTACACTCAAATAGATCTGAAATGCTATTGTTAGCCATTTATAACCGAACTGATATTACCCGACAATTATTCAAATATTTTTTATCACACAGATAATACGTCTGACTTGTAATATTCGTAATTATTTCAATTTTATCAAAAACTATAAATTTTTGCGACTGTCAGAATCACTCTTATCTCTGTTCCCGCGCGTTATTTACCGATGGCCAACTTACTATCACATAGCACACTATATTTCAAAAACATTACAACAATTTTTCCAATATTTCACTGCGAAAGCAATGTTGTTGATGCCTTTATGTCAAATATTGTACAATATCGCAGGGCAAGGTAATAAATATAACTTTCTGATATATTGTTAAAATCATAGACAGTTTTTATAGATTCCAGAAATATTTTAGAACAGTACCTATAAAATGATTATTTTTTATTATTTAAAAAATATTTAGCAAATATTCATTCGAACATTTTTTTTCATATTAAAGGCGATAGCTTCCTAATATTTTTGTAAAATTTCAAATGATTCCATATCATTTTTTCCCCAAAAATTTTAAAACTTTATGATAACAATTTTTTAATAAAAGGATGCTTATAAAAAACATGGTTCCTGTAACTTATTAATATATTCGGACAAAAGTATGATATGAAATGTTTTGAGATATTGCAGAAATCTTAGAATTAAGTCGTTGCCAATGTAAAGACAAAAAGGTCACATGAATCTTTGCTAATTATTTTTCAATCAATACAAAATAAATATTTCCTACAAAAATATTGTCGCAACCAATAAAGAGTTTTAATGATTACAATAGGATGTCGGATTTATATTTACTATATTGCAGTGAAATATTAAAAAAAAAAAATATTTGACATAAAGCCATCAACCATATTTCTGTTGAGATAAAACATTGCGCATATTATTGTAATTTTTTAAATTCAGTTATCTAGGTGGTTTTTTATTTTGTTCTTTTAAACTCTATTAACCCTATCTCTTTTCTATACGTTTAACCCGACAAATTACAGAAAATTGGATCTTTGTTAATAATCGGATCCCTTGCGTGTTTGCCTGCGAATTGCTAGTATTCGGGAATATTCAAAAAATATTACAGTAACAAAAGTAAATTAATGAATATATAAGGTAACCTCAAAATTCGAGCCGAAAATCATTGGAAAATATTACATTTTTTACTTATTTATTTTTATAGATTAAGTATATTTATATTGTGGAAATTGACGCGTTAATACTTTTTTATACCTCAGAAATTATACAGTAAATCAAATTCAAATTTTGCATAGAAGAAGATTTATTTATAGTCTACAATATTTTTCTTATTCGTCTGCATCAAGATATCGTATCTCTTTAAGATCTCGAACGTCACTTTTCCATTACACTTTTGAAAAGCTTTATCGATTTCTGCTTGAAGTTTATCTTGAACTTTGGTGTTAGTAGCGAGTGCATAGGCAGCAAAGCTTTAGGCTCTAGATGTCTTTTCAAAACCAGAAAAGGAAATAAGAACGCCCGTGATGTCATCTCCTCTACGGCAAAATTTGTTCTAGATTCTTTGGCCTCCATCATAACCTATAGCATAATAATAATTGAGGTAATAATTTCATTGAAGCAAACACTGACACGCTAATAAATCTGACTTTTAAAACTCTTGTTGGCTTCGGATAAATTTAATAAAAAATAGTTAGATCGATCGTATGAATCCAAAAGGTGTCTCTCTGACGGTCTAAAAGAAATCATTTTTACGATCTTTCGTGAAACACGCTTATTTAATAGACAACGCTAGCAATTATGTCATTCGTATCGATCGTGCACAGTGATGAACGGGAGGCGCAAAGACGCTCTGGGGGTTAATGGTTGACCTGCTATCCGGATAACCCAGGCCCGGTTAACACGTTCCGAGCCGCGTGGGTCGCATACGGCGCATGCTGCCTGATCGGAAAATAACAAAAAATTGGTCCGGCACAGCATGCGTTGATCGGGATTCTACTGCAGGTCTAACTGTAGACCATGGTCACTTATACTCAATCCTCACGGTTCATATTTAGTTAGGGGATGCTTATCGTTAATAGTTGCATGTTTTTGGATCATTACTCTAGCGGTTTCGCTCCTTGACCCATTAAGCTTTGTTTTGAACATTTGGTGCAGATTAAGCTAGAAGCTCAATAGTATAATCGAAATTTGTTCATCTCCGCATAATATATAATGCAATATGCCATTCAGCACTACTAAGGCGAAAGGTCCAACAATAATTTTACGGACTAGCGTGCAAATAATTGTCAACTACTTGAAGCATATTTTAACGATTTGCTACAACGCAAGGCAGCACCTTCAACTACAGGTTCGTCAATCACTACGGTTCCCCTCTTAATACTGATATCTGTAATAAGTTCGAGATCACATGTCGTAATACCTAATAAAGAAAAATTATATATGTCAAAATACTTTGCGTTTGGCGTAGAATCGTAAAGGGTCTGAATATGATCTGCTAATGACTTCAGCTTAGAAATCGTCGGTCAACAATTACCCACTAAAGTGTGAATGGACGTTACGAATTCCCATTGTTAAAAAGTAATTATGATAACGTTTCACGTGCATATACAATACGGTAATGAATTCTACTAAACTTCCAATGATCCAAAAATTCAGCTAATCCGAAAATGATGTTACGGTCTTTGTGTAAAATTGTCTACATAAATATTAATGAAATAAATTTCACAAGTATTTTATTCCTTTGTCCTTCACGACGTACTATGTCCAGTTTATTTGTGTTTATTATACTTTAATAGAGTTGTTATAAATGAAGAACAGGAAATTAAAAATAAATTCACATCCTCGAACTCAAATTTTTAATTGATTTTATTCGCTTATAATTCACGTGCAGCCAGGATCGCAATACGCTGTCAACGGACACGACAGAGCAGTTAGCTGCATATACAGGGTTAGTCAGTAGAAATGCACCAGCAGAAGTTGGCCGCAAGTGGACGACACGGCAGTGTGGCTTCTTAAAAAAATGATAGCTACACACAAATGGTAGCACACTGACAGTTCACATAGCGATAAGTTAGGTTTTTGAAATAGTTCAATAGTTAGGTTACTGAAATAATTAATTAATATCGTAATGACAAAATGTAATATCGGTTAAGAGTTATTTTTGCAACAGATTGCAATTAAAACAATGTAAAGTTTAAAACATTCACAATTTTGATATACTTTCCAAGTAATAATCACGACTGCAATTCTGTAATACGATGCTGTAAAATATTTAAAAAACAATTAATTGAAATGTTTCTATAGCAAAAAAGTGCGTATGAATAAATTACTTTTTGTCATTGGGTGAATCATAGTAACAATAGAATCAATCTTGCGCAACCTAAATAGAAAACTTTTAAGTACTTCTAAAACATCACTTTAGTGTCTCCCTCCGATTTTGATGAAACTCAACGATGTTGTAGCGCTTGAAAAATTAAGAGACACGTATTTTTTTTATCGGCGGAAAAACGGTTTTAGGGGGTAAAATCAACCCTCAAAGTTCGGCTTGTCGAGGGGTGATAATGCAGTTTCACCTATAAGGAGTGGACCGATTTCAATGAAACAAAAACTAAAATGTTTCTCATCACGAGTCATGAAAAATACGTTTAGACGTTAAAAAGAAATTGTGTCGTGTGGGGGTAAACCACCCCTCGATTATTCATTTTTTCATCCTATTTAAAAAACTTACAAATGGCATTTGATGAAACACGTACCATTTGAAAGAGGAAGTAAAATTACAGTTTACATGTTTTTGCTTTTTTGCGGGAAAACACGTTTATGGGGGTAAACTACCCCCTGCATACCTACTTCCTATATATCGATGCATGAATTTCCATATAGGACCACTTCTCGCAGAATTTAAAAGTGTAAATTATTTTAAAATGTTCTCGTTAGTGAAAATCAATAAACAGTAAATGAAAATTAATATGTCAAAAGCAATTACATAACCAAAAAACCAGAAGAGTTTGCAAATCCTGTGGATTTTGGTTTCGGTCAATCTTCTCAAGCGCACTGTGAAATACCCGGGTGTAATAATGTTGCTATTATCAGATGCTCATGGTGCAAAAAATCTTTATGCTTGCAGCATTTTTTCGATGACTTTCATTACTGTACAAATTTCGAACCATAATTGCTGTAAATTATAATAGCAATATGTAGTTAATATTTGTGTAAAAATGTTTAACAATCAAGAAACAAAATAGAACTTGCATTAAAACAATTGATCATGAAAAACAATTGTAAAACAATTTGTTCCATAAATTGGTTTTTGTACACACTAATGACGGGCAGCATGTTAAAGTATTCTTTTATTTACCAAGAAGTATTCATATTGGTGCGTAAATGGTAAGCATTACCCCTTAAAAATAATTTTCGTAATATGGAAATTCATGCATCGGTATATAGGGAGTAGGTATGCAGGGGGTAGTTTAAACCCTTAAACGTGTTTTCCCGCCAAAAAACAAAAACATGTAAATTGTAATTTTACTTCCTCTGTCAAATGGTACGTGTTTCATGAAATTCCATTTGTAAGTTTTTCAAATAGGATGAAAAAATGAATAATCGAGGGGTGGTTTACCCCCACACGAGACAATTTCTTTTTAATGTCTAGGTGTATTTTTCATGACTCGCGATGAAAAACATTTTAGTTTTTGTTTCATTGAAATCGGTCCACTCCTTATAGGTGAAACTGCAGTATCACCCCTCGACATACCGAACTTTGGGGTTTGATTTTACCCCCTAAAACTGTTTTTCCGCCGATAAAAAAATACGTGTCTCTTAATTTTTCAAGCGCTACAACATAGTTGAGTTTCATCAAAATCGGAGGGGGGACACTAAAGTGATGTTCCTTGTTAGTGAATCGTAGAAGGAGGTGAAGCAGGATCACTCTCTGGACTGTATCAGGATACATACATATATTTTGGATGCGTAAATTTGATCGCGGCAACTTCAAGTGTCCTACTTGGGATGAGACATATGGTATAATAAATCCTCTTATGATGTATTGGTGTTTATTGCGCTAATTCGAACATTATTACTATCAATTGTTTTCCAGCTACATGGACAATCTGTAAGATATTTTTTATTATACAAATTAAATTTCATAATTATTATGGTTCGTATTCATGCATAATTCAATATCAGTTATTGCTACAAGTGGTTACTTTGTTCATCATTGAGAATATCATTGGATTAACCCTCTGAATTAAAACTCATGGATATATGTATCTTTTGAAAATTTTTTTAATTAGCATCTTCTTTAATTCCTTTTGGACTTATGAAAAAAAATTCTATAACTGTTGAAATGATAGATAGCACTACTAACTGACGTGACTATAGTATAAACTTGTATGTGTATAATCACGGTTTACAAACGCTTTATTCACTTTCTTGGTAGAATTTTTAACCAATGACCATTTAAAGGTTTTGGCAGGAAATTTTCAGTACTGAGTTTCATAGGAATAGTTGTTTTTTCGCATGGTTCAAAGCTACACTGCTTCAGTAGATAAAAGAGAACTATTTTAACTTCCACCAGAGCAAATCTATTCCCAATACAGTATCTAGGTCCAATGCCAAAAGGAAAATATGCTAACGGGTTGACCTTCTCATTTTCATTCAAAAATCTGTCAGGATCAAATTTTTCGGGATTGGAATGATATTTGGGATCGCGGTGAATTGCATACATGGGAATTAATATAACGGTGCCAGGTTTCACAGTGGCGGATCTTGCACCTGGTCTAGCTGGAGGAAGTTCAAAAGTTTTTTTACAAATTCGATCTATTTCGGCGGATGGCGGGTATAATCTCAGAGTTTCGCTGACAACTGCATCGAGATATTTCATTTCTTTGAGATGTTCGTACGTCACTTTTCCATTAGATTTTTGAAAAATATCATCAATCTCCGCTTGAACCTTTTTTTGAATTTCCGGATTAGTAGCCAGCGAATAAACAGCAAAACTCATAGTTGAGGATGACGTATCGAAACCCGCGAAGAAAAATATGAATGCTTGCGCTGTTATATCTTCGATAGTCAAATCCAACTTGTTTCCAGAATCTTTCGCCTCCATTAGAAGTTGAATCATGTCAAATCTTTGAATCCCTTGCGCTTTCCTCGTTGCAATTGTCGATTCGATGATGCTACAGAAGTAATTAACTGCTCGGCGACTAACCACGTTGGCCCTCAACTTTATCGCTAATTTCGGGGAAATTTGATAGAGGATCATTTTCAATAATTCTACAAATCCAGTAGTAGTCGCCTCTTTGCCCATTAAGTAGAATTCATTATTTCGCTCCTTCATAGAATTCACAGTAATTCCAAAAGCTGCACTGGCGATTACGTCGCTTGTGTATCTTGTAAAGCTATCCTTCACATCCGCAATAATGGGAGATTCTTTTTCTATAAAATCTGCAAAATCTATAGCGCACTTCGTTATCACATCAAACATCACCTTCATCTTGCTCGATGTGAAAGCTGGAGTCAGTAGAGCTCGCATTTTTCGCCATTTGTCGTCTTGTAAATTGAAGAGATTGTTTGCGAAGAGCGGATCGAGTTGCGGATCGGAGAGGATTTTGTGATTCAAAAATATGTCAGAATGTTTTACACCGACTTCCTTAATGAGTTCGATGTCGCGTATCAGAATTGCTGGCACAGCAAAATCATATATGCCAATGTACTTTGCGTCTGGTATGGCATTGTAGAGTACCTGAGAATGATCCATAAGTGATCTCTGTTTGAAGATTACGGGTCCACGATTTCCTACGAGAATATGTGACTCAACGTATGGAATTCCCATATTCTTGAAGTAACTGTGATGTCGTTTTACGTAAACGTATAAGATGACAATAACAACCGTTAGAAGTCCAATCGTCCAGTAATTCGCCCATTGTCCAAAAATCGAAGTCATCCTTACGCAAAGTTGTCTACATTCAATAGCGAAATTTTTTCACTTGTGTTTCACCTGCATTCACCAATTTATCGCATTCGGTTTAAGTTGATATTATATATTTTCACGGTATCAATGTTAATTACTTATAAAGTGATTTATTACGTATTTCTAAATCCACCTTATAGCCCATAAAATACGTTTCTGACGACCTCACTTTTTCGTGTTCCAATGAACAGTTTTTATGGCTTGTACTTGCTTGATATGTAGATGTTTCAAATGTGCCGCTTGGCAATCAACTGTTCGAAGTAAACAGATGATACCAAGTTAAGTAGGTGCATATAGGTTATATAGTACAAGTGTTACGTAAAGTGCTCCTTCAAGAAGTTTCCACTGCTAGGTTATTATTTTAATATTACTAATAAGAATAAAATTAAGGTATCGTCGCCCGACGCATCGAGAAATTGCAATTATATAAATCTTCCCAAATAAAATTTAACTTCACTTTTTTTACCTTCATACTTTCCCAATGTCAAACGTAATCATCTGATTATATTTTCAAAATAGTACTCGACAATTTATTATCTTCACTGCAATCTACTGATTTTACTAATATGCCAATATATATGCATATATGTAGTTATCACGGAGAATTATTTAACATTAATATTTAGAATAAGGCTATATACGATTTTATTTTTAAAAAATTCCTTGCTCTGGTTCATGGTCAGCAATATCTATGCTTGTCCATCTTCCTATGTCATAACTCCTACATATGTATGATTAACTGAATTAATAAGATATTGATAAATTCTTCAATCAACTTTACTGCTTTCTCTAAACGTCATAATTCATCATATTTCACGTGTATGAAGTTGACTTTTGTGCAATCAATAAAAACAAGCATAATAATTTATTGATATTTAGTAGCTCTGTTTCTAAATTTGTTGTTTTAATCATTTAACTGGAAGTAGGGTCACATAAAAAAAGTATATAAGCGATAGAATAAGAAGTGGATATTTGTTTGTTTTGTAGCCGCTAAATAGTTCCCGTATTTTTGAGTTCATTAATTTAATTTTGGACTGGAAATGCCACCTCTCTGATCGAGCGGTCCTGTCGGCAGACATGGATGTAATGCGATGTGCAAGCGAATTTCGTCCTTCTATCAATTTGCTGTAAAAAAAACCACATCTCAACTTGCGAAAATGCAGTCATCTCGTTAAGTCATGGATACTTTCAGGTTGAAAATTATTTCTTGATGAATTTTTTTTTACATCACATACCCATTCCAAGACTTGCATAAGTGGGACACTGGGGTCCGTTCACCCACTTGGCAAGCTGATATCTTTACACGACGCTGTTTATGAGTAATTCTGAAAACAGATTAACTCAATTCCATAAATAGGGTCCTTAGTCTAAATTTACTATGAAATTTCATTGTATTTTGAGACGCAGGACAAGATTTACAAAAAAACGAAGATGAGGGGTCCAATGGATCCCAGAGTGACCGGGCTAATTCCCGCAACTCAACCTATTGCTTCAACTGCTATCGATGAAATTACAAAAGTTTAGACTTTTGGGTGAATGTCATTAGATTTTGTTTGCAGAATGATGCTAGAAGTTAGATATTTGGATCCGTCTTTATCGACGTTTATCTTGTTATAGCTAACGAGAGTGTTTTACATAAATTTCAGAATAACAAAGATTACGTTAATTTTTGGAAATTAATAAAATGGTAAAGTTTGACATGAAATTACAAATGTAGTAAAATATCAAAAATAAATAGGGCTCAAATTGAAATATTAATAAATTCTGTAGTACATGTTAGTAGCTTCACTGAGTACGTTTACACGCACGGATTTTAGAAAAGATTAAATCACATTGAATTTTTTTCCTTAACAAAAACTATCCCTCTTTAAAACCGAAATCTATTAAATTCGTAAACCGAAACTGAAAACCGTAACCAAAAATTGATGAATGCAAAACCTAAAAACGAAATTTAAAACCGAAATTAAGGCTTTTACCATTGTGAAGATCGTGACCGAACCAATATTTCTTTCGGTTGCAGTCCCTGCTTGAAACTTTATGTGTACGTTTTCGGCTAGATGGCGTTACTGCTCTAGTTCCTGTCACATAGAACTTTTTAGGTTATAATTTATATGCAAAATCAACTGATCCCAAGATAGCTGAGCCCCAAATAAATGATCGGCAATAATGTGACCCGTTACAGGACTTCCATGGTCCATCGCAGCATCATTGTAATGTTATTGTATTATTCTGTCAAAGTCCCTTGCTCACCGGCTATTCTTTTCAACTAAAACACCATAAGGATCAGTAATAACTAATAACACAGAATACTGCCATGAAATTGTTCCATTTTTCCCAAGCTTTCTAAACTAAACGTGCAAAAACAATAATTATTGCATTATTATTTTCCAATTCAAGTGTACTACCAAAACAACCGTTTAAATTTCAATGCTTGTACTGCAGGCATATTCATCTCAGTATATACATACATTTTAAAACAATCTCAAGTTCTGAAGAAGTATATTCAACGTGTCACTAAAAATTCTGTTTTACCCATAAGAGTTTGACATTTCAGACAGGAATTTAGTATATTTTTCAAGGAAAGAATAAAGGTCCAAGGAGTAAAATGAAATACATAATTGTCTAACATTCATCGTAACGTTTTATTTGATTCTCCATAGTAATTGCTGTCCTTACAAGACCGTGACACAGTACGCAGCACCTAAGTCCTGCGTGTATAATAATCATCCATTATTGTATGCCATTTCAAATGAAACCTACGAAAAATAGACTCGTTAAAATCAACCTGTCAAAGGCAATGTATACCGCGCAATTTTCCACGATACGATGTCCGTCAGTCCGAACCATCAGCCTACAAAATTCCCTAAGAAGAAGCGCGCGTAGAAAAACAAAAAAGTTACGTCATCCAGCCTTTAACATTCTCGCTACGATATAAATGGCTTGTTTTTATTCTTACTCGATTACCATCTGCCATCCGGAACATGCGAGAGACGCGAAAGGAGTGACGCGCATGCGCGGATGCGTCTCGTTATGGGAAATGGAAGTTTAAACCCGAGGAATGTGTATTTCTTCTTTCGCATCGCTTATCGTGCGGATCGCAGAAAAGATCAGTGATTAGCTCGGACGATAACGACTGCATACTTATTGTTAGTATTACTATATTAGGATAGGGTAGATGTACCATTTTTGGTCACTTTAATATACCGTATGTGAGCCATCAAATTGGTTCGCTTGTGAGTCTATTCGCTATATATGAATGAAGCCGATGGCCACAAACGAAACGAAACTGCTTTAATCGGCAGAAATGAATTTTTAAACAATTAAAAGTTAAAAAGTTTTGTTTATGATTTACTTTAGGGATACTTCCACCGATAATTACGTAATCGATTGAAAGTTTAATAAATTAATTTTACCAGAAATTAGTAAAAGATTTGACAAGTATTACCAAAAATTGTACAGTGGCTGCAAACGGTATATCTATCCTTGTTGAGTTCATTCGCTTGAATAAATTGCATAGGATAAAAAGTTTTTGGAAAAACCAATTGTATACTACGTCGAAGCGATTAACGTCCGAGCTTCTATAACCAACAGTTGACAACGTAGAACTCGATGCGCCTATATGCTCTAGCTCATTTTTAACTTCCTATATAAACTGTCTACATACGTCTTATTATGTAATGTAACATTATGTACGATGTATTATAATCGTCATAATGCATCGTCACTCATTAATTCATTCATTTAATTAGAAATTATTGCCAACACTTTGTGTATACCATACATTCGTCTGTTCCGGCTGGATCGCACAGTCTTTTCGTCGTTATTTTGCGTATTCAATTGGTAGGACTGTTTACTTTTTGCTATACAAGATATACACATTATATAATTTTGCAATTAAGGCTGCTGTTCACTCGTTTCTTGTATGCAGACTCATGTGGAGTGTTGACGTCAGATGCGAGAAGTTCTAAATAATATTGGTCTCAATTTTCAAACAATTACGCAGCCATCTTTTTCACATAACCAGAAATCTGGGCGAGCTCGATGTAAGATTCGTCAGTCTTTTTCTCATCGGTCGTAGAAGGAAATAGTGTTTTAAAGGAAAGCTTATATTTTATCACCTGTCAAATTGCTAGGAGAGCGGCTATCACTTCTGCTTTATTTTCCAACGTATTCTTCGAAATACGACACTTAAGAGCAGTTTTATCATTGAAGTTTAAGAAAAAATTTTTGTGAATCCGAAGATTTAATGCTCATAGTTAGCCAGCGTAAATCAATCTAGAATACGTTTAGCTAAACTTCAAGCTTGAATAGTAAAACTGCGTCTTAATATACTTAAACGGAGTTGACTCAGATTTTTTGACACTTGTATATATTTGGTTAATTGAATTTTTTTTAGCTTGTTAATATTCTATGAGATTTATGATTTTTAAGAATGAATTGCTTTCCGTTTTATGTCCTCTCATGGAATAAGTAAGAGTAACCTTTAACGTATCTTGAAACTGAATGAATTGTTTATGGTCGATTACATTATAACGACGAAAATACTAGGCGATCTCTATGTACTTGATAAAATTGACATTTCAATGGCAGATAATATTTGAATACCTTTTTAAGTATGCGATTTCCTTAGGAATCCTCGAATTGTTCGTACGATCATTAATTGTTTTGTTCCTCCTTTTCAAAGATCGCTCAGGAAAATTTCACAACCAGATTTATCCTAAGTTGCGTCCCGGGAATAACGATCGTGGATATTCGTCTTTCTATGTGATTTTATGTCATCAAGGAAAATTCAAAATTTTGTTACTTTTCTTTTCATCATATTTTTTGTCTTCTTATCACGAACTATCATTTCGATACGGCTGACGATAATCATCGTTAATAATTGACTACACGTTACGTACTATTAATTACTGATATGTGCGTGGCGGTGTTTTGAATTTTTTTTCTATTTTACCTTTGAGCTTAGTTTTCATTTTTTTCGTTTCTCGTGAATTAGAAAATTTATGCAGCATCGATTCTATAACAATAATTGTTTTCTTGCTGAATGCCAAACGCATTTGCAACATTGAAGAAGAAATCTGCTTTATCGACTGGACAAACTGATCCACGCTCGCAATTCCTACACGCACGCTTTTCTATTAATTGAAGTAGTTGGTAAACTTTTACATGGTGACAAGGTACACTTTTTGTCAATCATTTTCAATATATGTAAATAGGTATGTAGACTACGAGAAATAAAAGAGGATCGAAGTATTTTTAACGATAAGGTCAAGTCGAGCTACACGCGACTCGAAATTGTATTTAGAAAAGTTTCTTTAATTATCTTGCATTTTTTTTTAATTGGCTTTAATACTGCCTACCTCTTATAACGGCGATTCTCTAAAGTAAAGATATTTTCTCGGTTTGACTTTTGATATTGAATTTTTTTTTGTTCTGTTCACCCACAAGTTTTCCCTTGGGCTTTGTGTATCGTAAAAACCTGCTTTTGATTCTCGTTCCGCCAGTGGATAACAGTATATTAATTATTAGCGAAATTAATCCTATTGGATTCAGCGACTTTATCAATCGTGTACACATGCGCATATTTTCTCTGCTTTTTAGTTTTGTTTATTCGATTTAAATCATCGTATATAGATATAGCGATGCTCTTCATTAAATACATTTAAAACTTCATGCTGTTTAAGGATTCTTTTTATCATTCAACGAGTCTAGTCCATAAATGTCGATTATACGAGAATTCATTAATTCATTTATTAAGTATTATTTAATCGTGCGTCTAAGCGTATCGACGAATCATAATCACTCCATAATTTGGATGCTTAAAAAAAAGATTTAAAATGTCCAAAAAATATTGGAATTTTACCTGTTGCTCGAAATGAACGGAAAACAAATTTTACAATTTGCTCGATATTTTCTTTATAAAAAAAATCTTTCCGAATAGAAATTATAACGTCGAGATTCTCCGACACCCTATATTATTTAATGTTATGCTAATTTTATTGGATACTATTCGCTCCTTGTTAATTGATCTCTTAGGCTATTCCAAACGAATATATTCCATCGACTCTTTGTCCCTTTACGTTTCATATTACAAGTATTACGATTCTGCTTCTTCGTCTTTTTCGCCTTTCTGTTTCTCATACCTTTTTCGGGAAACGCATTTCCCATTTTATTCTTGATGTATTTACAACTAAGATGATGTAATGGATGCGCGGTGGCTATTGTGATCTTTTGATTTAACTCTCAAAAAGTATTCAATGCAATATATGTATAGAGCATCTTCGAAACATCCCTAGTCAAGTTCATTTTCTCTAATTAAAATTCATAGAATCAATATGTCAGCGACGTATTTCGATAGATCATTACGATCAATAATTGCGGCTTGATTGATTACTTAATATTTTTCTTTCCAATCGAAAATGCCTTTTTAACAATTTTTCATTACTTGTTAAACGAATCGACTCGCGGAATTTTATTGAAAATTCAACTAGAACATTTTAACAATCGACTTTATGGATTAATATTTACGTATGCGAATACATGTTTTGAATACGAACGTTTCTAAGATAATGACTATTCAACTTGTGTCTACGGCGAATGACTAATGACATGATGGTAAATGGCTCGATATGATAGATACTAAGTTTTGGCCGCTTCTAGATTCACTCAATTAATTTCCACCCGCGAAATTTAACCTCTGAGTCCCACAAAAAGTTGAAAACCCAACGGTAATGTCTAAATAACAGTATGTCAAAATCATCATAGAATTTTGAATCACGTCGATATTTCCTAATGAATCTATAGACCGCTTTTACAGTTTTGAAAAAAAAATTTACTGGGACATCAGGCAGTTATTAAAATAGTTCTATGATCAAGTACGCTACTTCGACATCCACTACTTCTCATCCCTCAGGAGAGCTTCTTCGGCTTCCTTTCTTCTCGCCTTCGCCTCCTTTTTCGCCCTCTTCTTCTCCTCTTTGGCCAACTTCTTTGCCTCCTTCTGACGTGCCTTCTCAGCCTTCTCTTCTTCCTTCTGTCTTGCTTTCTCCGCCTTCTCGCGCTCCTTCTCGCGTTCTTTCTCTTTCTTCGTCTTCTGCACCTCTTGAGCGACCGTCATAGTCGTCTTCGGCGTGACGGCCGACGACGATCTCTTGATCGACGTCCTCGTCGAAGAGCTCGAAGACGAAGTACTCTCCCTTGGCATCGTGGACGAGGTGCCTCGTCGACTCGGTGAAGTCTCCAATTGAGTTACGATTTTCTGGGCACATCTGAACACGAAAAGTATTAATACTTATTATTTAATACAAAGAAAGGATATTTGTTACTTATTGTTAATATAACGATATTTCCTTAGAACCTTACTGTTCTCTAATATTTCTAATTTATTTGCTTTAAGAATATACGCTAAAGAAGAATGTGTTCATTAAATATTTATTGTATCCATATCTAGAGGTATATTTCAATAAATTTAATTACGTTAATCCTTCAGTAAATGATGAATCTGATCATGTCATATACTCATATCACTTGACTGTGTATGGCATAAGTTTGGTTTCTGAAAGCAACATTATTTTACAACCGATGCGATTTTTTTCCAAAATACTTACCGTATTCTAGTAGACGCCTTTCCGGCCCGATAGTCCCTTTGGAATTCCTTTATGGGTGGTAATCGTCGTTCACGATTTTCTCGCATCGCGTCATCCTCCTCAGCGACTTGCTGAATGGGATCCTGGTACTCCTACCGGATAATAATAATCATTTATTTACCGATCCTGATACCTTTTGAGCATTTATGATTTTAAAGGTCGACCTATAAGTTTGACTTTAATGGAACTTTCATCGAGTTCCGTTAAAAACAAAATATTTAGTTCCTGATCTATTTACAGGTGCGTGATCAATGATTGGAGAAAAAATTTTGGTTTCAATATTTTATGTTATATCACGATATTATTATCCAACATTTTAGCTCTTCGTACACACTTGTTTGAAAGGAAGTTTACCTATATTCAAATTTCTCAGGTATGTCACTGTACCTCTTGGGTTCGTTTTTTCTTTGTTGAAAATATTTAGGAAGTAGAACATTTATTTTCATATACTGGTATTGGCATGACTGACTATTGCTGAAAATTACCTGAATTCTTAGTTTCATCGATTGGGTTTGAGATCGTCTCAGGGTCGCTCCGGTGGGTTGCCGTACCCTTGTAGGTTTACCAAGGGTGGAACTACCAGAGCTGTTGGTTGACGATGACACGGAAGACACCCCTAATAATGATAAAACGATTAAGCGTATGTGTGTGTGTGTGTGTGTATATATATATATATATATATAAATAATGAATCGTTCGATTAAATAAAGTAACATCTTATTACTTTTAGAAGCGTTCATATTTACCGGATATGGAGGATGATCCACTAGCCATAGAGTATAAAGATGTCGAAGCTGGTACATTTCCTGTACCCCATCTTCCATGACCAGACACTCCGACGGCAACTCCTGTTCCCATACTGTATGCTGATGCGCTTTGGGGTAGAACCCAAGACTTGCCAGACATGGAATACTGCGAATGAATATTTTTTAAATATAATTTTGCCATTTTATAAAAAATGTAGTAAATAACAATTATGAACAAAAAGGACATTGAGATAAGTATAGCAACATATAATGGGTTTCCTCAAATTATTATAAAAATTATGAACAAAGTGTGGCTAAGGTTTAAATGTCATACTTTTAGACGTTGTAAGCTTCTTTCGGTCTAACTATGGGATTTAATATTTATTCAAACTTTTTGATTGTTCTCTACGCGGAATTGACTTGAATTTTATAATTTTATCAAGAAAACTGGGGTATCTGTTGGTACGAGAAAAAGTATATCATTATTATCATTATCATTCGATGAAATTAACAGTTTTAACATTTTTTTCAACTTTGAACTTCATTCTTTTGATTACGATTATTGTAATGAGTGAAGAGTTGCCTTGATTAAAAATAAAAAATATAAATGAAATTATAACTGCTTACATCTCGTGGGATGAGGGTTTGCTTCAATCTCAAAATCTTCGCTCGGCAGATTACGCATCTCAGAGGTAGAAGTCGTTGCGAAACGGCCATTTGTATTGTTTTGACAAAACAGCGTCTAAGCAGAAGTAAGCGTACAAAATGCAAGATTTTTCATGAATTACAAATAGAAATGTACGGGAAATAAATTTTTGAAAAATGTCTAATTTTAGCTGTGTATTACACAAATACAATCCCAAGCAAGATCTTATATTATTGTCGTTGCTCGTAAAGCGTTTAAATGTTATCTATATAAATATTCATATCGAATTACATGGGGAAGTACGTGCATTTTTGACATTTATATTTTATACAAATATTTTTTATAACAAATTCACTAAACGAAATATTTAACGCTACGTAATCAACGTAGTGTGTAAAATCAAAGTTCCTTCGAATTATATATCTTACTTTGCGACATACACATGCATACCACTGATGTATAAGCGTATTGGAAGTTTAGCAAATTTTCAAATATCAGTCAACGCGTTGTTATACAACAAAGCCCCTTTTGGACGAGTGTATAGTACAAACTACATGAAAGAATATACATATGTATACTATTGTACGGTATTTTTGTATTTGTCAGGAAATGTGAATATAATATGATCAGATCCTGAAATCGATTTTGGATTGTCAGAAAATATTTTGACGACATAAGCCAAAGGAAGATGGGTATTTAAGGTTCAAATAAGTAATATTTATATATCAAATAAATATTAGTTCAGCATCTAGTATATCTTAAATTAGATATCAGTTATAATTCTAAATAAAATTTTCTAGATCGTAAAAGCAATATTTATTAATCATTATGAATACCTGCAAACAACCCGATGACCACAAGGCGCAGTCTGCATGGTAGCTCGAGCATTGACACATATTACGCACTGAAACAGAATGCGTGAGAAGCCTGTAAATATCACGCAAATACATGAGCACTTCGATCAATCCAAAGAGAAACCTTTGAACGTAACATTGATTTAATAGCGTTTCGTAAAGACGACTGCTACAACGAAAAATAGGGACTTTTAAAGCGTCCTGAAGTAAAAAAACCAAAGGGATCTGATAATAAAACAAATACGAAATCTTGGCTCAATCAAAACTTCAAATAAAATTCATGGACTCGCGCTTAATGGAATTGCGCTAACGAGAAGGTTTAAGCTGGGTTCCAAGGTCGAGATCAATCTCGTTTTGTGGGTCGTTGAGGAGCAAAGAGGTTTGAGAAAAAAAATCAGTAACGATTACAGTTCCGGAATTCTTCCTGAACGAAGGAATTCTTAGAATCCATGAAAAGCACACCCGGTAGATAAGTCATCTTGGAGGATCTTATTTAGGTGCATAAATGTCATAGACATTTTATTCTTATCTACGTCGTTAAGAGTGAAATGGTTGAGTGCTGTAAATTCGTAATTGAATGCCGAGGAGGAGTGAAAATGAAATTGAGTACCTTTTGGTACGTTTAGAAAAGACTTCGTAAAAGAATTGATTTTCAAGTTTTGTTATCACGTGATAATGCCATTGTAAACATTTTTATGATAAAGGAAGCAAAGCGTCATACACTGATGTGATCGATATTTTCAACACAAGCATGAAAATCATCAATCGCCATATGTAGGTTCGTATTCTATTTTATTCATAAGTGCTTTTATGGTGCAGGTTTTTTTAGGTATTAAAAATCTTTACAGCATAAGCATACGATTATATAATTTATGCTTAAATTTAGTTATCCGTTGTCGATTTTTCGGATTGATAAGTTCATATTACTTGATCATGTCATCATAGACATTTGTACTGACACAGGCACACCTAAAATGAAATAAGTGCACAGTTGACAATTTCTTATCCACGTCCTAACGTAATTATTAAAGTTAAATAAAGCAAAGCAATTTTTAATTTAGCTAGAACATACGGATTTTCGTAATTCGAGATATTTTTCTTATTATTAAAAGTCGAATTCGTATAATAAATAAACCATGAACCTGACGTACTAGTGAGAAGAATAACGAAATTGCCAGGTATAGTGCAATTTCTTAGAGGAAATCTTCCATGTCCATTATGATGCCTTCCCCAGGATATATTACCCTGATCTTGAGAATATTTATTCGTATGAAATATTACCGTAGATCCTAAGACTAACACAAACTTTAAGAAAAGCAAACACTTCATGGCACAAGGAATGTAACCAATAGACTGTCACTTCGAAAATTTTAAACCTAAGAAAAGTCCTGAGTATCACCGTATAGATTATATATGGAGGATTTAATCGTAAAATTATTTAGGAGTAAAAAACTTTTTATTGTCCAATTTTACGACGACGGTTTACGAGAGAATATGAAAAAGAAGGAAATTCGCACGTGATTACTCTTACGTAAAAGCGTTACAGTAAACTTTTAGATTTGTCACTAATTATTTTTTGTATAATTCATTTTCGTTACACGGTACATGTGCACTCACGCACAGGATAATTTTTTCTGACATTTTTATCGTAAAATTCAAAAAGCGCGTAACACAAACGTTTAAATTGTTTATAAATTAATTTATATGAGGGGGTTTATGTTATTTCGAAATTACAAAAGATATGTTTACATGAGACTTTGATTTGTTTTGAAAACGGCAGAACTTTCATGGCGACCTTCGCCGTTAGATTAAGCCCACGATGTAATCCAATAACCTTTAAGGCGAATTCAATTATAATATTAATAGGGTGCCGTTTAAGGGTAGAACCAAGAACGCTACTCGCTCGACTCATCACTTTGTAGTCATGTAATCCATTTTCGCGAGCCATTGGGCAGCTAATCCATCCGGAAATTGCGACGTTTCCGCTCTGACGACAATTTTTTGAAACGGACGTCCTTTCCGCTTTTCTCCAATCAACGTAATATTGTTCCGGACACTCGTTAACGTAGAATTAACGAAATTACTGTAGCAAGGCAAGTCTGTTTTTGGGAGACGAGTCAATCAAGAGAATAATATTGAGTAAAAGCAGACCATCCCGACGTTACCAATTCTATCTTTTGATTAGTGTGTATAAGGAAAAAGATAAAAACAAGAAGATGAAAATATGCTCGTGAAAAGATATCAAGCGGACATTTTTATTTTTCGTCAGCAATGATGAGGCAATTGAATTGGAGTAAAAAAAAATATATTCACAGCGAAAACTAATTTCAGGTATAAAATGATGGCTAGAACTATTTGGTGGAATTATTAAATATTGTTCATTAGAAATTTTTATCGTTTCATGTTGAGAAGATACCAATTATAGCTACTGTTTGACAATCTCATTATTTGAATTTACGCGGAGTGATGACGAAAGCTAAGCCCATTATTCTCTTTGGTTTAAAAAAATTTCAAATGATTGGTTAAGCGATCCTTTTTTAAATTAATAGGAAACTGGATGAACTAGACTCAAATTAACGAAGTAATGTATGATTTTTGAAAAAGTGAAATAATGAAAGAGGCTTTACGGCGTTATCAAATAAAAATCTTTGCTATTCAAAGGAAATGGTTTAAAGTATATTTTCAAAAATTAATGAAAAATAAAGAATAGTAATTATTATTATATAAAACTCATCTCGTGTCTGATGTCATTACTTCTTGTGTAGATATACGCATACAGAGATACATTAAAGCGTGACCTTAACTTACTTCAGTAAATGTGTACTAATTGATGTTATTAAAGGATTGTAAGAAAACAAAGAAACCAGTTCTTGGAGAAAGTATTTTTTTATTTTTGCTACATTAT
This sequence comes from Calameuta pygmaea, assembly GCA_031762395.1. Lineage (NCBI taxonomy): Eukaryota > Metazoa > Arthropoda > Insecta > Hymenoptera > Cephidae > Calameuta > Calameuta pygmaea. The sequence goes on along the minus strand of JASANN010000323.1, from coordinate 55,759 downwards.
TCTAATTCAAGACGAACCACGGCAAACTACATTCGAATATTTATATTAAGAAAGAACACTATTGCAGCTATCCAGCATTCTTGAACTCTCATGTATGAGACATAATTCTTGATAAATCTGAATAGATCATGGTTCTAGTACTAGCCACTTTTCAATCCTCTCCGTGATTAAGGTCATCCGTCTCCTTCAAACCAGTCATCAAAGCAAGTGTGAAACATTTCATTATTGTTATAAACATACTTGGTAATTACTGTGGTATTAGTAAAATATACAATATTGACTAATTTTTAAAATTCTTTCACTGAAATGTTGCAAAACTTACAATTACTAGCAGTGGATGCTGTTGTTGTGGTAGTGGTGATATTATCAACTAGAGGTGCGCCGATCCATCCGCCATTAGAAATCCATGGCGGTGGTACTCCTGGCGGTGGTATTCTTGGTGGTGGTCCTAGTGGACCACCACGCGGTCCGTGAGGCGGTTCATCAGGACCATCACACAGATTGCCAGGACCACCGTACGGTCCGCTAGGACCACCAGGTGGAAATCCCCACTGAGTAATATGTGCGTTAGATTTGTTTACAGTGAAAAATATTTTTTTTAATTTCAGGATACAAAAATTGAAAAATCCGAATATGAATCACCATTGTTATCAAAACAAATAAGTACCGCTAGCGATTTTCAATTTAAATAAAACTAGATATGCATACTAAATGTGCAACGTGCATAAAAAAAAATATAATTTCAACACAGTTCCTTGATAACGATAACAAGGCAATGTTTGAATTTACAACATTTTCCCATTATTTTAATGTCTACATGCGATACCAAGCTTCATCTGATCGATCATTAACCAATATTTCGAATGGAACAGTACATGCTCTTACCGGTCGATGGGTATAAACAAAACCGTATCTATAGTGTCTACTTCAAACTTCTCGTTACCGATAGCAGTGCAGTTTACAAAACAGAAAGGACCCACTAATGCAGTTTCTGCGTGCGGTAAGTACTAATTTTATTTACGATCCATTAAACGGCACTTTAAATGAAATAATACATGTAATTACCGCCAGAGGGATGATCAACGGTGCAACAGTCACAAATAGAATCCACTTCATGGTTCTTGTACTGTCTCTGGATGCTGTGAACTTTGATACAGATCCGACGGCCGAACGTATTTTGTGTCCTCGCGGACAATCTTTCGAATCGCGGTTGGAATTACAAAATGAAATAAAAAAAATCAGAGAAAAACGATACGAGTCAGGAAGGCAGAAACAATGCACTGAGCGTAACGGTTTTACGTATTCAGGATTGTTTCTCGCCTCTTTTCACCTAAGCGTCCAATAGCCGGCTGTTAAATTTCCAGAACACAGAATTGTGGTCAGAATAGTAAATAAAAAGAGATACATAGAGAGAGAGGGGGGGTACCTTGAAAAAAATGTTTCCTGCAATTCTCCAGCAATGGCTGCTAAAACGCATCGTGGACTTCATTCGCAGTTCATGTTTTATGAGATTTTTAATATCACATTCTCTCGCGGACGGTTGCCTGTTATGATTTCTATTCGTTTTAAAAATGCCAGAAAAATATTTCCTGCAGGTTATGTCACTTGGTTGTTTGTTTTGTATACAATTTTTATGTTCTTTTTTTCTTTTTTTGATATCGCGATGCTTGTCAATATATTGTATGTCTCTTATACAGAAATTCTTTGTTGTTCCTTCTACTCTAACAGCAGGTAGTGGAGAGTTTGCTGTCATTGAAATGGTTTGAATTGAGAAGATGGGATAAATTCGTTAACTTGATGGAATAAGAGAACGCTGATGCCCGAAGGAGTTAGAAGAGAAGATTGTGAAGTGGATAACAAAGATACTGTAATCGAATTGAAGATAATGGCTTATATATATGTATGTACATACACTCGGAAGTGATCCTGCGGTGATATGGTAAAGCGAAAATTTAATTAATGTCAGTAACGCGTTTTACCTATTTCTTTTGACATCGCAATAAGAATTTCATAGTATCGGTATTTACTATCTAAAAAATTGCCTTTTCAACTTTTGCTTTTTATTGCTTGATCGATCTATTAATATTAAACGCTATTAATTTATTGACTTAGCTTATGAATGTTACGTAGAAGTTTTCCCTGAAATGTTATAGCGTACGTGCACTGTGGTATTTAACACGATATACTGGTATCTCAAAGAGACATATGAAATTTCATCTCCAGAAAATCTAGGCGCACTATTGGATCGATTTTGAATATTTGACCATTTTAAGTGGGAAATACGAATTAAACATAAGATACTGTATTCGTTACCAAGTTACGTTTTTACATTAGTAATGTTATTATTAATGTTTACAAAAACATAAAAATTGTGAAATTGACTTTGTACATTGTGGGTGTTGAGAACTTATCACCGTACAGGTATCCTTATCAAACATACAAGACATACAACATGACATATAAGAACTTTTTTATGGGAAATTACAAAATAAGAAAAAAAAAAATTTTTTTATCATCCATCTAACGTTTGTTAGAAAAAGGTAGACCAAGTATATCTATAATAGACTTTCCCGTGAAAACAAGTACTCAATAATCTTATTAAGAAAAGCAGCCAGTTCTAACAAAAGTTTTGCCTCGTCCTTAGAAACTTTTTCGCGACGCCATTTTTATGTATTTTTTTTTTAAAGGATCAGCGTAAATGACATGGGCGCCAGAATACTTTAATATAATTTTCAAAGATTTCCTCATTATAACTCACCTCGTCATCCTGCGATGAGGCAAGTTCCGGTTCATTTTCCTCGAGTTTGGTCAACAGTTTATCCTAAAGAAACAAGACAAGCATAATTAAAGTAATACATCTTGTTACTTCGGGGTCAAATGGTCATTTCGGGACGAGCCCAAGGTAAAAATGATATTGCCAACAAGAATAGAATTCAACGTAAAGTTGGGCACTGATGCGAATCGATACTGTATCTTATAAGGTACGTTATCGATAGCACGCTAGAGATAACCGAAGCTCTGATAAATATTATACGCACTAAAAAAAAGGTTATCTTACATACTAAACTTTTTTTGCAGGTTAATAATTGATTCTACGGTAAATACCATAAGGCAATTTGTTCGTATCGCTCTATATTAATTACTATAATTTTCACAAATACATAAAAGGAATAACGAATTTAATGAATTTGTTATAAAGAGATTAGTGGAGCTTATATTAGGCTTTTGTTCAGTAAATATATTTATAATTTAATTTCTTGAAAGAAATAATTAAAAAATATATAACCTAAATTAAACAATTCTCTCATATTCCTCCGTCGTGTTATTTATCAATGTTGCTATAATTATCGCAAAGAGGTTTTATATAATATCATGTGAAAAATTCGCGAGCTCGCAAGCAATTTCTGAGTGGAGTCTGCTACTTGGGTCGGAGCAATTCTTGAGCCCTGAGTGGCTCTGCGGATGACGTAGCAGCAAGTACACACTGTCGACAAAATAGAATTGTTTTTGTAACGATGGTTTAAGGTATAATCTACGTGTACGCCAAGTTAAGATATATTTGGATGGTGGTTTAGGACGGGAGCGTCCATTCGTTCATCCCTCCGCATGTCCGTGAGCCTGGATCTGGGTCAGGGTGGTTTCCAGATATTAGGGGGATGATGCGCAAAATATCCCCACCGCTACCACTACATAGGAGACTACGGCAACTTTTCATAGGTGACATACACACACTCGCCATTATCCCTCTTCTGTTTTATATCTATATATATGTATTTCCGTCCCTTCATTTGAAACTCACCTTTGCTACCCTATTAGATCAGCCGTTCAAAGATTCTCGTATATCACTACCAAAGATTAAACACTAAACCTGCCGACAATTTTTTATAAACGTAGTTTTGGTTTTAAAACTGTCAAATGACCGCTCGATGATACGTTTAGTGTTAATTCCATTTTTCATTTTGTCTCAATGCTCAGAACTGCATATATTTATATGCTGAGAAAATTCTGCATCCATAACTCCAGGGGTTGCAATTTTTCGATAAAATTCATTATTTTTGAAAAAATTAATAATTACGATATGTATATAGTATATGCTTTTATATAGAGAAGTTGTATCCCGAAGATGGATATACCCATGTGCGGTTCAAGAACTGGCCCGACGTTGGCGCAACTGCGACCGCCTGAGTTGGGAAGTCGGCCCAACTATGTTCGTCAACGTCGTCTCAGCATCCAATTAACGGCGGGATGATAACACCGGTCCAACGATACACCCACACGTCGAGCAACGATAAAATATAAACGTTGGCCATACGTAAACTGCGGTATCGGTCCGACGCCGTTTGCAGTATTCGTTCTACGTTGACTGATTATATATTCGACTCTGCTAACGTCGGTTTAGCGTCGATCTTACGTTGGGAGGATAATATCAGACCTGACGCCAGTATCGGCCCTACGTTCATTATTGAAGCTTAGCCACTACTGACCATTTTTTATACATTGTAACTTATATTATTTACAACTGTCAAGATTGGTGAAGTACCAGTTCCCTCATATGACGACTTTGGTCACTTAGCTTTTCGCACGGGTGGTATATATGTAGTTTTAAAAAAAAAGCGTTTCTTACGGATGAGAGGATGCTGGATAAAAGATGCAAGATACAATCATATTAAATATTGCTGAATTCACGAAACACGTAGCAACATCGAAGGGCTAATTATTTCCAGGATCTTACGATTTAGCTTGCGAGTTACAGTAGCCTCTCGTCATGACATAGAGAAAAAAGTTATTTTAGTCAATAAATTATTTTTTCTATAATGAACACATTATATTCTAACAAGAATATACTTCTTTGATATGTGATAATTGTTTTATAAATCATGTCTATCCAGTTTGCACTTAAACTTTTTAAATTAAAAATCGATTTTTTTTTATAAAAACGATACTTTCTAACGCCACTATGTGAAGACTTTCTTTTATCCCCCATTATTTACCTCAATCGTCCGACAGCGCCGGCACACAGTCGAGTACCAATCGCCTACTAGCGACCTGCTGCCGATTTACGATCGAGAGTCGACTGGACTCTGGGCCTACAGGCGGTGCCAACGTGCACACGAGCGAAGATTAACCAGTGTTGGCTGAACGATGGAAACCGGCGTTACCGAAGCTGCAGAGCCTAACGTCGAAACGATGACTGAACGAGAGTATGAACAACGCTGGTCCATAGTCGCGTTCTGATCGTCAGATGCCGCTTCGACGCTGCCTGACAGCCAAGCTTCGCGCGTACGTTTCGCCAACTCTGGCTCGTCATAAAGCTCCGGATCGTTGAGTACCGACGAGGTGCCGTGATACAGCCAGTCATCCGCCGTAGTCGGCGCGTTCGCAAACCTCACATGGGTGCCAATGCCTACATATATTTGATAGAATAATAAATATAGGCATAATACGTCAGAGATTTATACAGTATACATACTAACGTAAGTAATAGATAAAAGAAGAAAATCGATACTTGTTTAATATAAATTTTCTAAAAAATATTCTTTTTCGTTATTGATTCGTAAATCGTGATGGACGTAAGGTGGATGGAAAACGCATTATAACCGAGACGCGAAAGGAACAATATTTCTTCCATTAAGCAGTATTAGAATAGACCGTAAATACTGGTTTCCAATTTTTTGAAATAAAATGGAACAGTCATATATCCATTGGGTTTGATGGATTTTTATACAAATGCAGGTACTTGTACCTTACGCGAACACTTGGAGCAGAATAAGAGAAGTTGGAAAAGTAAGAAACTATTATTGGGAAATGCGGTCAAGGCTTTTAACACTATTTTACATCAAATAGTCGTTTGCTGCTATTTCCGCGACTATTAAAAGTAAGAAATGGCACTAAGTACCATTAACCTCCAGGTCTCTTCAAACGATACTGCAGCGCTGTAACGACAGATGAAAATGAGTAGTAGTAGAAATCAATAAAACAAATCCACAATACGGATATAAACATTATACTCGATTCGACGTAACACGGTGCAACGATATCTATAAATCCAATGAAATTTTATTCCCTGTAAACCTTTCGCTGTCTTTTTTTTAGAAAATTTCTATTCTTTGATCCTAATGATATCGAGTAGCAACAAGACTGTGCACTGAGAAAACTGTATTGAGAAATTACAACCTGTCCCAAGAGCAGCCACTCCACGTCAAAGTACCACCTCCCCTACCACAACTAGACTCTGAATTCGTTCTATTAAAACACTTTCACGATTGGCTTCCAGGCATTTAGCATAACTCCAAGAATGTCCTAGCGATACTTTAAAACTCTTTACAAGATTACTGGGTGATTCATAAGATCAAAAACCTGTGCCTATGCAGGACATACTCCGTTCGTGATAATTATTGAAAGTCACTGTTGTGTACTCAGCGTATATTCTCATAGCTTATACGTAGTTTTCTGCGTATACAAGTCACAAGGAATAGCTCTAGGGTGCGCAGTGACACTTGAGTTTAAAAATACGATTTAGACAAATGAATTACTGTAACTTTCCAAAATGTGAGTAATTCTTAAGCGGATAGACACTTTATTAAATTTTGGCGTGCTTAGTGCAGATAGAAGTAGTTTCGAAAAATAAATTATCTACCAGTCGAAAGGAGACGGCCGTGAAGGTGTCGCGAGAGGAAAATCTCCTAGCTGAGTGCTCACTTCAGGTGACAGGGACGTTGATAATAAGCGCGTAACAGGAGTGTGTCTTTAATACGAATAGTTAATTACTGCAATTCGTCATTGGAGATATGGTGTTAATAAAGTGCAGGTCATGTTCAAGTGGAAGAAGTGCAACATATATTTAATTCGTTCAGCGTCGATAATATTTTTTTGAACATAATTTTACTGCCACAAACAACCAGATCAATTATTTTCATACGTGAGATTTTCAATTAATGTGATAAGCGAGATCGAACTGAATTTTTTCGCATAAAAAAATGTACCGAAAGTGAAAAAGATAATATAATAAAGAGACATCTACGAGTAATAATAATAATGTATTAAATTAATTTTAAAGTAATAATTTAATTAAATAGAATATTTGTATAGAATATTTCAAGTGGAAACAGAAAACTCTTGAATCAGTTATAAACGAATGATCGAGACTTGTTTAATAATTGGTTTTGAATCCAATCAAAATGTTCGAAACTCAAATCTGTTCTATACCTTAAAATTTAATTAAACAAAAGATTCACGTTAATCCTCGAAATGATTCCTGGTGTTCTCACTGGTGTCTTATGCATCACGATAACTTTGAATTGGAGTAAGTGATACCTGTTTACTCTTTGTAATTACTTAAACCGCTGATAACAGCTATGAGTTTGTGCTAATTAAGTCGTAGTTTCATTATACGTACTCGGAGAGTTATTGGAAATGAAGGCAAGTCAGTAGTTACGTGTACGGCGGCAATGACAACAAAAAAATGGTAGCATGGCAGCGAAGAGTGTCGAAACTTTCGGTCTGGCTACAAAATCTTCGTAAACTATCAATTTTCGTCAGTTCGACGCGAATCGTTAATCGGTTAACGATTTCTCTTAATTTCGGTTAGGACTAAGAGGAGTTTCTACAACGCGGGATAATGTTACCTGTCTTTCTAGCTTCTTATTTTTGCCGATTACTCGTCATCTATCGAGGTATATATATACATATATGTGTGATAATAAAAGAGCATTATGTCATTACGTAAAAAACTGCTTAAAATTGCAAAGAAGGATCGTAAATTATAATCGTTCAACAGCCACAGTGTTAGTTGCAATAAATTTTTCCCGAAATATCATATTTGGCGCAATTACGTGACATAGAAATTTGTCCCAAAATTTTCTTTAAAAAAAAATGATATCTGATGTAAATCTATCCGTAATTAAAAACACGTGTAAGCAATCGTAAAAAATAATTACAAAGACTTGATATCATCTGATCGTGTCAAATTTTACCGTGTAAATCTACGTTGATAATACAGACACGTCATATATATATACATGTATACGGTGGAACTACGATAACGCGAATCTCAAGGAAAACGAAATATGCTTGGAATTTCGTAGTTTCGACCAATCAGGATTTTTGAGTTATAAAAGTGAAGAATTAGAAAATGCGAAAAATCCTAATTTTATAGAGATTTTTGACTCACAGAAGCTCGAGTTATCAAAGTCCCACTGTGCCTGGATCTCGAATATTTTCGAAATAATGCTTCTAGTAAAATTATAATAAACATTGGACTTCCTCGTCAAAATACGAATAATCGTAATCGGTATAATAAAAGCGACCATATACGAAAAATAGGTTAATATACGAGGAGAAATCAGTGTCGCATCTGCGTACGTATAAAAACTCATAAAAACTTTCATTCTCCTACAAAGAATCGTTTTCCTGGGAATGAAAACGAAAGTATGCGTTTCGCATTTTACGTTCCACCAGGATGATCTTCTGGTCACGATCGTAAGACAAGAAAACTCGATAAATTGCCTAGCACTGACTATAGTAGATAAAGAATTCTTAACTGTATCAGTATCGTCGCTCGATCGTGACGACAATCCCGTGAAAGAGCGCGCGGTGAGCATTTCATTATTGAAAGTAAACGTATTTATTAATACGAGTAGATTCTGCAATGTTCTGACGAAATTCTCAGAACGGAAATCTCACGGTTCTGTGTTCCATTATCTCTGTGTGAACGGTGTTAAAAATGCTAATGTTATATACCAGCATGGAGAGCGTGAATTTTTATTAAAGAATCCGTGAATTACTTGCGCAAGATTTACAGCCAGTATTGTGCAATTTACTACAGTATAGTAACTAATGTTACTCATAGTAATTTTCAGTTTCTTTTTTATTTCTTATTCACTCGCTTAGTCATACTTGAACTTTATATGACAGAACAATTCCTTATATCGAATCAAAGACCGGTTTTTGCAGTTTCTTTAACACTATTGATCGGATGTGTAGCAGGTATCAATAGCAAGGTTTTGTATGCTATGTGACGCGTACTGTGATTAGGATAAAAATTTGAAGGTCATTGTGGTTTAAGAATATATTGATCCACAGCTTGATATTATTATTATATTTATTACGAATATAATATATATATATATATATATTTATTAATTTAAATCTGGCACGTAGGTACAGGGTTGAAGTTTTGATGTTTAATAATTAATTATTTAATTGCTCATAATAAGTACGCGATACGTAATTTTATTGAAGTATGAGAAATTTTGAAATTTGTTAACAAGTAAAAAATAATCATTATGCCGTGTATCGATTTCTCGCCTGATATAATCAGTTACAATGATGATGATGATTATGAGGAAGCCCAATTCTACAATTGATGCTTTGTTATGCTAATAATCAATGGTATTTGATCAAAGGTAACTACCCGGTCCACGTGTCACCCTTCCCTGCTGGGGACTGTGCCCTTTGTTGCCCTATCCAGTTAGATCGTGACATCGAGTACCAGCTGTATACCAGGTACTTTTGTCATTAACCTATCATTCAATGCTTAATGGACGGAAAGTCGAGCCTAAGAAAATTAATTGTTGTTCCGCGTCAATCGAATTTTCACTTTTCGAGATGATTCAAGTAGAACGTGACTATGCACAAAGAATTTGAACGACTGACAATGAGTTATGACAAATAGATTTGTCGATAACCTGACGGACGGATAACTACGATATTTTAGAAATACATATAATGTCGGGTATTAGAATTCTATAATAAAATTTGATTTTCAGAGAATCAGTCTTCCTAACGGCTAAGGCTACCAGTGATTATTTTATTATATGAAAATTTAGCACTGAGCGATCGCTGCTTTTATTTTATTGACTTTAGTAGCTCGATTCGATAACTAAGGAATATGCCGGTTCGAGTAATTGCCATTTGTATTGTGATCTGCATCTCTTAATTATTCCTGTGGCTAACGATCGCTTGTAAGAACAATCAAATTCCGCGCTACAGCTTCCTTTGAAGTTACTAATCATGAGATTCCTCCGCTTTAGCAAAAATAACTTTCGTATCGGACGATTCGATTTGAATTATTGTCAAAGTTCTTTATAATCGAGGTACGTTTTCCTTGTTACAAAAGTTAATTTGCCACTTGACACTTTTCATTCAATTGCAAAGCATTTTATTATCCGCTTCTGCTTACGTCAAATTACGGATGTTACAAATATCTTTTTTTTTTTATACTGACGTTACGTATGTTCTATTATAGAAATAGTGCACGATTTTGAGTACTTCAAATTTAAAGTTTCTCTTTGCAATTCCCTGTGACACTTCATATTATTTCCAAGACGCAACCCAACGATGGCCAACTTACTGAAATTAAACGAAACTGCAAGCCTGCAGGGGAGCAACTTCAACCGCAGCAATCCAACAGTCTTATACATTCACGGGTACAGCGAACGTGCACCAGGTCTCAGTGGAGCAACGATTAGAGACGGTACCAAAGCGCAGTTCAGTATTTTGAATTACACGATGTGAACCCACCTTTAAGAAAGTCTAGCATGGAACAACCTTCGTCACACCAAGATTCCATCTATTGATTTTCGTGACGGAACATTTCGTCGTAGTCTTTGAATTACAAATACCCACATCCTGGATAAAGACGTTCTTTGCACTTCTGTCTACAGTTCCAGCAATGGCATTACATCAAAGTACATTGTACAGTAAATAAAGTCGCGAAGAAAGTAATTTTTTTACTTAAATTTTTTTTCTAAACTTCAAAATTGAAATAATCGATGATCAGGATCTCATTTGATGATCAAGATCTCATTTGACGTTCTTATTGATAGTTACGAATGTATGTAAAGTATATAGTTAGTATTATAATTTCAAAGTACCCATCGTATTTTCTTCGACATATCACTTGCAAACTACTGAATTTATCATGAAGTATGACAAAGCTTTCGAAAGGATCCTAGATCGATTTGCATTAGTATCAGAATACGCCGTGTCATAGCAGCATCCCATAATACCTCGAGACATCTCGTCATAATGATAAATCGCTAACTTACTCAAACTTTCCTAAGTAGTATCAAAACCATGGAAGAAGCTTCTGACTGCTATTCGTGTACGATTTGTGGTTGCAGTGTACTTGAGACGCGGAGAGTACAATGTAATTCTGGTCGATTGGGGTAAGCTCGGTGCGCTGCCATGGTACGTTACCGCTGTCAGCAATACGAGAACGGTTGGATTATATGTGGCACGAATGGTCAGCTGGTTGGACGCTCAAGGTGCAGTTCCGATATCTAGGATTCACGTGGTCGGATTCAGTTTGGGAGCGGAAGCGGCTGGATTCATGGGTAAAGCGTTGGCGCCACGAAAAGTACGTTTGCCGTGATCTTCAGCAACGTTATCAGCAATATTTTAAAAATATATACAGCTAAAAAATTAATCAAATTATTAACTTTGAAAATTCTCAGTTTTTCTCTTCAATTTTTATAAAACAAATTGCATAATATGGAAATATTAATTGTGACGTTTCTTTCGTCCAGGTAGGCAGAATAACTGGACTCGATGCTGCGTATCCATTGTACATGAACACAGGTGCGGATGGTCATCTGACGGCGGCTGATGCAGCATTTGTTGACGTAATTCATACCGACGGAGGAATATTTGGATTTTTGACACCACTCGGTCATGCAGATTTTTATCCCAATGGTGGTAGACCACTGCAGCCTGGATGCATAGCCGGGAACTTCATATCGATGGGAATTACTCGATTAATTAATCAGTACAGTAAGTTTTGAATTATTGCTGACTTTTTATAAGGGATTGTTATTTGGGCTAACAGACGATATCTTAATAGATATATTTCTTAAGATCTGCCATACTCAAGGTCGTAGGTCAGAGATAGAGTCCTTAATCGCCGTATTGCGTGGGAAGTATCGAAAATGGCCCAGTACCATTTCGCGTGGTTCCTACGATGGAATCTAGTCGACATCCTTCAACTAGTCCTTTCTGTGCTACTTTTTTTACGTTACGTTGTTCTGGTATTTTCATGTGAATTTATATAGTGCACGTAACCACGTATCATAAAATTATTGAAAATTTTTGTCTATATACTTATAAAGAACATCTCATAAATACAATAATTTTTGCATCATCATGCACGACAGAAAATAAGCATTATTGCAATCGATGAATACAATTTTTTGATTCAATTTTGTTTTCAAAATTTCAGTCACTTGTGGTCACAATAGAGCGTGGAGACTGTACGCGGAATCTGTGACGAATCCGAACGGATTTCCGGCCAGTAGATGTCAACGTTGGCGACCGGAAATTCCGGCAAATTGCACATGGACACCCGACGCTTTGATGGGCTTCGCAGTGGATTCCAGGACACGAGGAATTTATTACTTAAGAACAAATTCGCAACCGCCCTTTGGGAGAAATACGACTGGCTATAACACTAGAAAATGAGACTGCTGATTTTTTGTCGGATGAACCACAAAGAAGCACTTCGAGAAATCAATCATCCCGAAAGGTAATCTTTTGGGTTAGATTACTCTGCGCAAAGACAGAAACAGATGTTCGTCAATTATTATTACAAATATTTACATTTGCCAAACTAGGGAATTTTTAATTAATTGGAAAGGGAACATGCGTATAAATGTTTTTTTATTACGCGTCCATCTTGTTTCAAGTATACAAAAATGAATGTGTGAACGTCATGTTCAGTAATGCCATTTTAATTATTAATTTCGTTTCCTTGTGCAGCAATGTTACACAATCCACATGTCAGACCAGCGATAGATAATTGAATTTTTGATTTGCGATGCTCCTGTCGTTACGACTTACAGCCATTAATATAAAAGGATATACGGCGTTATGCATTCCCCTTAATTTTTTTCTTAGTAATTATATTAGCTGACAAAGTCACCTACACGATTTTCGATTAACGTTAATCTGACTGTTAATTAGTTGCACGTCAAATTGCTTGAAAGAACTGTAATCGTGACGTATAGTGTGACGTACTTCAACAATTATCTGTACGTCAAAATTTATTCAAAAAGCTTATCCATCTTTTCCAAGAGTACGAAATTATATACGGCTGACTACATGTATACGTGGTCTTGTATTTCAGTGGGGATATGTATAAAATGTTGCATCATCTTTAATAATATCATCCCTTTATATTAATGCAATGTATCGTACAGGCCGAACTCTTTTGCCTTCGAAAGGCTTCAGAGAGAGAATGATGGTTTAGAAAAACTGCATCGTTGGCAATTCGTGCTATTTCCGTTCGCTCCTGAACTATGTAAATTTCAAGGGCAAGAATGCACCGTCATCATGATAAAAGATTAATATCTTATTACAGACTGTATAATGCTGGTAAGAATCAGAAGAGTAAGAGTAGCCACGTAGTAAGGTAAATAGCATACAGCCTTTATGGTACTGATTCTGATTTAACTTAACGACCATTTTATTTATTTTATTAAATCCGAAAACCGTAACAGCGCACTACTTTTAGGAGGTGAAACGGACCTGATTGCTGCCATTATTGTATATAAGAAGCATTCGATTAATCAATCATAATACAAGAATATAATAATACGATAATGTCATGAAATTCAGTAATAGTTTCTGCGTTCAAATCTACATATACCTGATACAAATAGACGAGGTATAGCCACTAGCGATCGTATTTTGGTCAAAATCGCCCAGCGACCAATGAAATCATCAAGTTCAAAGTGACATCAGGTTTTAGTTTACGGGGACCTATTTACGTTTCGGCTCGTAAGAAGATGGCCCCTCAAAATGAAACTGACGTTGCAGCGTGACGACACGACATACGTAAGGTCAGCCAATCAGAACAAAGAGGGTCCAGTGATCAGCCAATCAGTACAAAGAGGGTCCAGTGACGTCACTGTCCGAACGCGCAGAACCGCTAGTGGCTATACCTCATCTATTTGTATTATGTATATATATACGTATCTGGAAAACCATACACCCCTGAGTACGTTTCAAGTTTAGTACCAGTTTCCGCCGGCAGAGCTCTTTCATGTGTAGTTCAATATCCCCTGTACATTTCCTATGGTGAAAAATGTTTCTGTAACGAAAAGTGAATAAAGGAAATGCAAGGAGAAGGAACGAACAGTGCGGAATTGTGCGAGGTCAAAAATAAAGAATCCAGACGAAGGCGACGTCATTGTGTCTGCGAATATTTTCTAATCTTGAAACGACCGCGACCGTAGACAAAGGAAACTGGTGACAAAGCACCTTTTTACATTTTTCATTCCTCATTTTTCCAGGAGACCATTGTTCAGCCGATTCGCGTAAAATGACGAGGTATGCAAATAGTCGATGCCAAGAGTGTACCTACTGGAAGCTGTCGCAATATATCACAATATTCTCATAATTTCTCGTATCTCAGAAATTAAGTGCTATCACCATTTATCCGTCGTGTGAATATAAGAACTTTTGTAACAAACCTTCCTTCCTGCTTATTCGCCGAATCATACAGTCTTTATGAAGAAAATAACATGAGCTACAATAGAAAACATATTTCTCGTATCAAAACGATGTTATAGGTTCGATAAAAGTCAACAGAAATTCTTTTGGCTTTGAAAAGCACATGGAATCCCAGGAGAATTTCTTTGAAATAATTTATACTTATACGTGCAAAATATTTTCAGAATTCCACATACAACTTTTACATTCTCCAATACTTCTCCTATCAGTCCCTTTAACTCGTTTGAGCTAACCGGAGGAGTAAATAATATTGCACTGCTATAAAATATAACTGCAAGGGAGTGAAACGACATTAAAGAATTGTCATTGAAAAATGTGTAAATTTCATAACCTTCTTGTTAAGCAAAGCGTAACCTAACTTATAGACATAATGGTTCAATTTTCTTTTGTAAAATTATATTTTAAGCTCCGTAGTGCTCAGGTTCGTAACTGCTGAGTTTCTCAATTATATAAAGATGGCAGCACTGCTATTTTCCGTCCCTCCCTTCTCATAATAAAATAGCGGGAGTCTACCTAAGTTATTAGTTGCGAGTAACTCGTTCCTTTTCACTTCGGAACACCAAAAAGACAAGCACTTCACTTACAGCCAAACGAGAACAAAGCTGATTTTCTTCCTATGATTAAATTACGTATGTATACATTGTTCAATTAATTTCTATTGTTTCTTCGTTCTGTTCCTATTTTCATCAATTAGGTCGTAGGGCCTGTTACCTCAGGGACGAAGTACGAGTATTACGGTCTCGTGAAAACTTTGTAAATTTTACGAGGAATATTTAGGTGAATCGACCCTCGGCTATTCACAATCTGTAAATTTGCTGGATCCTCTTAGAAGATCCATCGTCCAAAAATCCGCTCCTGAACGGCAGTGTGACCATCGAAAATCGGAGAAGATCACAAATATTTTACGATATCTGTCACAATCGGTCGTGTCTACGAGCCTCGTGGCCAGATGCGTCTTATAAAAGCAACATTCAATTTGCGTCAGAATCATTTATAAAAATCTCAATCTTCCTAATAAAGTCTGCATCGAATATCGTACGAAGGTTCATTATTATTTTTACAGTCTTTATATAAGATTTTGATCCGTCCGGCTCAGTTTTAATAACTGCGTCATTGTATTATTCGTAATACCTTGACAATCGTTATTTTACAGATAAATATTTTATATAACGATGTGATAACGAATGGACGTGTTTGAATCCATAGATGTTTAGTCTGTAAGCATTTGAATTACTCCGCCTCTGGAGATTCTTGTTTATGATTTGCTTTACAACGAATATAAAAAAAAAATGTTGATCTTGATCTATTTAAAATTTTCTATAATTGTCGAGAATACCTGATTATTAGTTTCTTTTTCTAAAATTAAAGTATCATCGTCTTTATTTTTCTTATAGCTCCTGTTTTCGTATCTTTCTTTTTATTACTTCCTCTATGACAGCTCTGACCAACTTACTCTCTATACTGTCAATCGTATGATATGTAATTTATAGAAACGTAACGTTTACTCTTATCAATTGGATTTTTTCATCTGAAAACAAGTTAATCGAAATGAATATCCCCGTAAATCTGTACCATTCAAAAAGCATTGAACTCGTGGACCGACTAATACCAATCAGATATAGTATAGGGACTAATACCAATCAGGAATAGTCGTAGAAAACGTAAAGCAGTGTAAAGCATTTCCGAAAGAAGAATTTCTTTTAAAAGAAGCCAAGCTCATGACTTGAGAAAAATCCAAGTCAGACTATTTCCACACGAAAAACGTCAGCGACGAGGTCTGTACTAGCCCTACCAGCAAATTGCGCCCCTCGAGGAAACGACGTGAGCGACGCTGTGAGAAAAAAATATTCCACCCTTGAATTTTAACCGCGGGCTTTTCTTTCCCGGCATTCTCAAGTGAGCGAATAAAACATGCTTCCGTCTAATTATCGCGTTGTCGTTCCACCTTGCGATTTCGCCTCAAATTGCAAGAAGTCGTAAGGCATTCCAAGGAAAGACGAATAAAGAAAGATATAGCGAAAAGCGTAAAAGCAGTAGACGAAATTTTTATCGGCTCGTTATTACGCGGCTGCCGCAATGCAGAAGGTCGTTCTTCAAAAAGCACTGTAGTGCAAATTCTCAAAGTCCCCTGCTATAAGTGCGACGGTCATTTCATGTTATAACGACATCCTCAAATTATCTCCACTCATGTCCTCCACATAGGTAGGTACTAATTCCGAAAGTAAACCTACTAGAAAAATATCAAACCTGCCAAGATTCCCTTTATAAAACAAATATAAGATCCAGCGTTCGATAACGAGTGTTCCCAATAAAAATGATTTTATAATTTCGCAATGAAACCTTCAGTATATTTCCAAGCCGAATAATCCCTCTGGAAATACCGTATCGTAACAAAGCTTCAGATTGCAGCGTAGTTTTTCCCCTGAGACGAGCGAACGTTACTCCAATGGTTCAATAAACTCGGTAGCATCGTTTGAAAAATTAATTTCGCCACGTCGATGGGGACAGACGTCGTCGCCATCAGTCCGCAGCCTATACTCAGCTTAATGGCGTATATGCTAAAGTCCATATACCGGGTGTACTTCGAAGTTCACAATTTTCACATGCAAGGGGGACGTAACAGCAGCCTCATTCGACCCTCGACGACTCGGAAGTAGAGGGACATGGACACCGAAGGAAAGTACGGCGAACGGAAGTAGAATGGGAAATGAAAGAATAACATGGAAATTTAAAAATTTCTTTATTCCCAATCTAAAAGTACGACCTTCGTCAACTTCGAGGAGAAATTCAACGATATGTAAAAGGTCCGTGTAGAATGAGATTTAAGGGGCAGTTAGCAAGCAATTAACTCGGTTTACACTGGGCGGATGAGAATCGATCTACCTTCGCAAGCTCGTGCGTTTACACAAAGGTAACGGACCGTTACTATATGCCATAGGAAAGTACACTTTCGTGCAGCTTATACGATAAACTTGAATTTCTCCAATCAGATATTTCATTAAGGTAAAGCAAAATTCACGTAACACGTATTTACGCAAGTTACAACATTTCTTTATTGTGACTAATATAATATATATCACCTTTTAAGCAAACCTTTCAAATATATGTATATTTAATAAATAAAGATGAAACAAACATTTTTTTTAGTATCATCACGCAAACTTATCAGATGAAAATGAGACTTACGTCGTAATAATTGTTTTTAAATATATTTAAAATATTCGATTCCAGTATCGATTGATTAGACATTCACTATGCCATATTTTAAATCATTAAACGGAGAACAAATTCAAGCTGGAGTAAAGCATATAATACGTCGACAGCGTAAGCAATGTTGCTTCCATCTCCATGTATGACAAAATGAAGCCAGAAAATTTTGCTTCGCCGTTAAAGAGAGGACGGCATAAGATGTGGATTGAACGTATGGTGACGTCACATTATTATTGCGCTGCACGAGAATCCATCCTGATACACACAGGTAGAACTGATACGTGTGCGACCTCGTAATCTCTGGGAGTGACGCCCGAGGCACATGCCTCATTAACGCGTCTCGCAAATGACGTGATCCTCCATCACGTCTGCTATTCTTCTTATTCCCGTTTTCGTTTTTATCCTCCGTTTGCGTGACGAGAAAAACTGTTTGAATAAAATCGAAACGTCGTTTCACAATGCCGTCGCAACGACAACAATCGAGTGGAAAGCTATCAACGGGATCTAAATTGTATCGCTTTAAATGAGGCGCTTTCAGTTGCCTTGGGATGAAAACGGAATTTCTAAAGGGATGAAACAACAAAGATATTCTAGTTTTTCGGGACGCATGCGGATCTTGAAAAAAATCTTCTACATATAAAAGTGTGTCATGCATATGTGTATGTGTAAAATAATAAGTTTGTATTTTGAATTTTTTATAATCTTTTACAGTAGTACATTTTTTAGAATTATTCTAATTATTGTAAAATTATTGTTAAAAAATAAGAATAAACGAAGACTAAAATTATGCATTAATAATATAATTTTTAATTAAATAATTGTTATAACTTTCTGTTATCAAACGATAATTATGCATGCTTTGCTGGGTTTTAATATCTTATTCCTAACGGTATTCCAGTTTTAATAAAACAATTGAACAGTACGAGCGGCAAGAGATGCATAAAGAACAATGGAAACAGACGTTTCATAATTTCGAGAAAAAAAAAACGCGATATTGACCATCTGACCGAAATATTGTATAATTGCGTCAATTTCTGATTGTTTTACTAACTGCACTTTACCACTAATTCGATTTCCTATTACATATCGGACTACATATCGTACCAGTATGGATTCAATCTTATATTCACACATGAATATTAGCATACTCTCAATTATATATATAAACGCTGTTAAAATGATTATTTGCATTTATTTTCTAGAAGTAATTTGACGAAATAATTCCTTGAAGAATTTCCTTGAAATAATTTTCCTATAAAATATTAACAATGTTCGATTTCACAAATCCCAATACGTTGATCATGTAAGTAAAAGTGTATCACTCCACTCATTATGTTATTATATTGTACACACCGCGCGTTGGTCTGAAATTACAACCTACCAACATTTTAGATACAATGGATCCTTGCGTACATAGATTGCAGACGATATTACTGCTGCGCACAACGTCTAACCTCCTGGATGATGGTGCATTAATGGGGCCTATGTGTTATCCCTGCGGCAAAATTACCGATCTCCTAGCAAAGGTTAAATAAATAAGTCCGGCAGCTCTTGCGTTACCCTCGTCAACTTTTATCGGCCCATTAACGTACGATAATCGTAACGCAAGCGTAAAACAGACTTACGAAGCATCGCTACAATGTTACACGGACATTCTCGCAAATTTTCTGACCTTTCTGGTCCATTTCCACACAGTAACACCGACCTGCTACGTGTACCGTGTACCACGTACCCTGATAGGATCGTGCTCTTTTAACGAAAAGAAAAATTGGCAATTACGAAATTTTGACCTTTGACTTTATCAGAGTCTGGAGTGTAATTGAGAAAAGACATAGACATAGATCGAAATAATAAAGAGAACAAAAATGAAAAAAACGAGTCGGATGATTTTCTTGTCAAAATTTGTGTTTGCGCGCTGCCAACTTAAAGAATGTAAATACTGACATGGATTTGTGTGGAGCGGCTAAAATGGTTTGAAGGAGGTCATTATCGTACTTAAACTTCAGGTAAGAAGTGCGATTAACAGAGTTTTGACGAAGGTTTATGAAAGAAAACTGATTTTCGCGATAAAGGTGGCTCTTAATTTTTTCGAGGTATCGATATAAGTGAAGGTTAGAAAAAATAGGGGTGCGTGAATTCAGCTCCTTCCGAGGATCAAGGATCGTGCGAGTGACGTATCGAACGCCATTGCAATGTCGACGCCACATATAAAATAATTGAGTGCTACGAAATGTCTGAAGACGGATAAAAAGTGATAGAAAATTGGATTTAATATGAATTTAATTATTTTTTATAATTTCAATTAATATCAGTATGCTGTTTTAATTAAAATTCTCTTCGAAGAATGGCATTTGTCAATAAAGTTTTCGATATTATTAGTTTCAATACAGAAGAAATGATTCACAGGTCATCGACCAGACAACCGCACATATATTATTTATCAGAAAGAGGGTGAAACGTGGAAAGCTGTTAGAAAGAGGGTAAGAAAAAAAAAAGCAATAATGTTCCATTTTTCATATGTAATCACTCGTGACATGGGGTCAATCGATGTCAAGTGAAATAAAAAAATTATGTAATGAAACAAAATGTCAAAATAAGTTTTTGTACTGTCAAAAATTAATGTCGATATCTACTGTCTATCTTTAACAAGCAACCACTAACATTTTCTTAATGAGTAATACCAACAGCTTCGAAGAGAACGGTGCCGTCACATGTAAAAAATTTGGAAGCGTTTCTCGTATTTTTTGCACGAATTACTTGAGAATACAGAAAACAAAAGTTTTCTGCTATTTTACATCCAACTTCCGCCCCGCTAATCTGTCACTTTCTTTTTCGGGTCCGATATGTTGAACGATAAAAAAAATGTTCACAAGATACGTGAATACACATTACTTACGTAACTATACCAAAGTCATTATAATATTTGAATTATTCAAGCAATTAGCCTTGTTGGCTATGTCTCTGACATTGAGTACAAGCCACGTGTTTTTATAATTCGTCTCCCAGTGAAGTTCCTAAACGAAAATCTCCATTTATGTAGAGATATTTTTTCCTCCTTTGTTCTCTGCTCATCCACTCGATTCGATCAATTCTCTCGCGTCGAGACCTTCAACGCCTGCACCTTAACACGACGACAGATCCTATCTTCGTAACGTCAAGTTAGCGTGAGCTTTATCACGATGCTTAATGGCCTCTTCCATGTTCTCGGTTTCCACGTCCAAGTTCTTTGTTCTCAGCTCAGAGCTCAAAGTCCCAGTTTGCGTAGCTCGTGAGTTTTAGATTCGTGGCCTGTTCGAGGTTTGTGGCAACTGATCGCTAACAGACTACGTGGCAATATGGATTGCTCGAGTCAAGGCTGCCTCCGACAAGGTCTCGGACTTTATAGAAACAGGTTAGCGCCTTCGCCGCAAAGGGAATTTACTACATTTTCCACGATTTCTTTTCACTTTCACTCGAGCGTTTCTCGGACGCTATCAGATTGCAATGATACATGAGACGGTGCAAAGAAGAAAAAAAGAAACCTTATAGGGAAACATCCTACCGGGAAGATCGACCGATAGATCGAATAGTGCAAAATATTGTGACACCACACTGGATTTGACAAGAGCATCACTACTTTGGAAATACTTCAGATTTTAGTTGCTCTCTGAATATTCATTACTGGAGAATAATTTTACATTTCCGGAGAAAATATAGACAGATTGCTTCCGGTTGGATTAAGTGCATAATTAATTTTCATGAATACCATCTCACCAGGCAGAGAATTCGTTCTGACACTGATCGATCATCAATTTCCTAGTTTAGGAGGAGAAACAAAAACTAATCTAAAAGTCTTGCACACTTTGTTCACAAATTTTGTTCAAACTTTTATTATTCCTTTTTCTTCATTACCATTTCGAAATTTCTCATCTTTTTGATTTTAAATAATATGCTCTCATCTTGTCTCTAAGAAAAAATTTTCAGTTAAACAAAGCACGCCAACGCCGAAATGAATTATTCGAACACAATAACCAGCTGTTCCCACCTGAATTAATACCAACATAATAAAATTATCTCTATTTAGGGAAAAAATCGATATTGATAGTTGCACAAACAATCACAACAACAATTCTGATTGATCGACGATAACCTATTAATCATTGTCGCGTATAATACAAACTGTAAACAAATGCATTCATAAAACCAGGAAGAGGATAATAGCCGCTTGAGAATCTAATCCTCCAACTATGTAGACCGGAAGTTAAAATGTCGAACGATACCAACAGTATTGGATACCAAATTAAAGGACAATATATAACAACCGCATCTCCATTTAATCTCCATCCTAACAGTTACTTAGATCCAACGACAGTAATAGTCAGGTACCCGTATGTGAGGTTAGAAATGGGCTCAGAACTGGACTAGCGTACGTTAACCATCAAGCTGGCTAAGCGGAGACAAATCAATACATATTCAGTATTCGCTAGGCAATCCCAAGGCTTATATAGGGTGACCAAACTCAATGCTCTCTGATATAAAAGTTCAAAAGTCGTATAAGCTGCATAACAAAAAAAAATGGCGTCACGTAAAAACCTATAGAAATACGTTGCAAGCTCGGCTTCCAGCTTATTCTCGATTATTATGACGTTTAGGAATTTTTTGGAAAATTAAAGAACAGAAACAGTGGAATTTCTCGTATCCCCCAATGAAGAGGAAGTTAAGCGCAGGAGCCACTTGCCTCTTTTAACAAGCGGATGTGAGTACCTGAAAGCGCATTATGACTCTTCACTGTCTGCCGGAGGACACTTAATAAGGCCTCGAAATATACAGAGATATAATACGGCTTTACCCTTTAGGAAGGCAAGGTACAGAGACTCTTTCCAGTGAACGATGATCGCGTTATCTTCGGGTAATTGAATCTCTCTTTCTCTCTCCTCTCTGCTTCTCTCTCTGTCTTCAACGTCCTCGCCTTCCCTCATCAGCACCACTGTGCCCAGACTCCGTCTGGACCTTTTTTCCTCTTACTGTAATGGGACATTTTTTTGGTCGCCATCTTTTTTGTCTCTAGCTGTAATTTTTGTCCGTGCGTCTTACACTCCCTTTGTTAGTAATCGCTGTACGGTCCATTGGAAACAACCTTATTATCAATTACATCACACCTTGCTCTTGGTATCTGCTAATGAGGTGTAATATGGCCACGTGTGCACACATATGACCGGATAACCCTTAGTTACAAGGGAACTCGAAAATCTGATAATCGGTACTTTGACGATGTGCAGGCATAGTTGGATTAAATTGGAAAAAAGATCCTTTACCTTATCGTCCGTTGTGTTGGCGATTGGCGAACTTTAGGACCGATTGGTACTAAATGGGATAATACTGGCTTTTTATAAAGAATAGATAGCGCGACGAGTGGAGCTGATTCTTATTGTGGACGGTCGATCGTAAACTCGGAGAGTCCATTAAAACATTCAAGCATTATATGTATAGACAGTTATAGAATTATTATGCCCGATTCGGGTCATTATTTCATTTGTTTCTTGGTTATTTCAATTACGCTCTGTATCATTTGTCGGTCGTTGCTTGACCGACTGATATTTCAATGGTTTAACCATATCAAGGAGATTGATGATGTTTACGCCAATATGCCCTATTTAAGCAAGTATTCTATTCATACGACTTGATTACCGAAAAAAATATACAAAAGTGTTGCATTTTTTAATTACCCTTTAAACGCAGAGAAACCTTAACATTTTTTATGTATACGTATCAGTTTCAGTTGTAAGTTTATTTCAGTTGATCATTTCGGTAAATTCCAAGTATCTATATGTCTTATGAATCTCCAGATTGCCCGACGCCTTTATATGTATAAGTGCAGAACGAGTTGCTAGTCTTTCGTCACTTATTCAAATAAACTATGTCACTTAAATATAATCGGAACTCAGACAATTACAGACTTCATGCACGAAGTTTCAAGCGCTGACTGTTTCAGCTAACCTTACTGTGATCCAATCGCGTTTCAGCGCCAGGGACGTAGTCGGGAGGCTAGTCTTCCTAGACGCGCCCAGACAACCCCACAGTTTACCGACAGCACTGCCACCGCTGGCAAATACTGTCATTACCAAGGGTTTACAAACAACAGTCAGTGCAAAGAGTCGATCAGTGCCAGAGGCGTCAATACCTGAGGTCATGCTGCGCATAAACATTGGAAAAACCTGACAAGTTTAATGGCTCTCCAGATGTCAATTTAAAGATCTACCATATTTGTTGGAGGTTAAAGTATTGTAAATAAATTGCGTGAAAAAAAGAAAACAATAGTTTAAATATACAAAAAGATCGTTCCAATCGATTACTTATGCGTTCGACGAGAAATGCTGTGTCGTAAAAATCCACTTACAATTTTATGGTGAAGATGCTGAAGTTCCCTTTCGGTGACTCTTCTGCGAGAGAGTTCACGTTGCTCTCTTCTGTATTGACTGTACTTGTAGAACAGATACATGCCAGGAAGCGCCAGGACGACCAAAGGCTTCATCAATCCTGCCCTACCAGTTGGACCTCGTTCTCTTGGCTCAGGTGGCTCAACCAGACCCTCCAAGTGTCCTGCTCCCTCGGCCACTTCAGCCACTGCTGCACCAGCTGCAGGCATCTTGATTTTCTTTAAATCTATAAGAGTACACAGATTTCATGAAAGAATCGGTACTTCAGATTAATTTGGCGAATTGTAAATTAATTCAATGACTATTCTTTACAAGAAGCTAATATGTATATTCGGGCAAAGCCAATTATACGCAGAGATGCTTGAGGGGTTTGCTATGTTCTATAAGATATGTCACTCTTGTTGATAAAAATGAATTAAAATAACAATCCACCATTTGCACATTCTAATCATACTCTTTGCAATAAATGTATCGGTTATTATATGTATTGCGAATTTTTTAATTATTAGAGATCGTTTTACTTCTGTTAATTGACAATATTGGATAGGAATACGAGACATAATATTGCCTTATCTATGAGCATTGTTGTTCGCCTTATTGAACAGCTCAGCTGTTTCATTGTGTACCGGTGTGTCCCTTTTTGGTACAGTGCATCCCTATGAGTGACACCCATTACAGTAGAGTGGATCGGTAATTCGACGAGGAATATTTCCAAATATAGAATTTACAGGCAACGCCCATTTTTGAAAAGTTTTAAAAAAGAATCTATTTTTTTTATTCAAATTTAAAACTCTTCAGTAGTAAATGTCTTTAAGTCACATGAAAATAATTTTTATGATTAAAATCGAAGAAAAATCTCCAAAAAAAAACTTTATGATAGATAAACTCAATAATTATTTCAATCATATGGTAATTATTTCCATTTTCTAATTGTTTCAAACAATCATGCTTGATTTATACAAAAAATCTTTAATTCATTTCTAAATTATATACAAACTGCAAAAAATCTTTAAAAATTGAAATAAGTGGACAAAGATGCATATAATAACGTTAAAAAATAACTGCACGTTGCTTTCGCTTGGTTTAAATAATAAGGAACCTTGTATCGCCGAGATACAGAGGTATAACGTAATTTTTAATTCTCTCATTGACTCGAATGAAATTCCGTAATCTAATTTCAGTTCGTTCACCGACTATATTTAATTCAGGAGTCTACTTGCTGTTCTATTCTTAACCGACTGCTCTAGAAATACTCGGCATGTTTGCTATATTATGCAGGTCGTATATCCACTCTTACCTTTCCAGATGCAAATGTGTGTACCCGTTACATGACTTGCGTTACTTTCAACCAGGAGCCACCAGGTAAACCAGAAATTTCATTATTCATTGAAACCACATACATATACAATACAAAAAGCGTAACATTTCTTGTGTAGTCATAATCTTCGCATCCAATATTTTTATTACCATTAAAAAAATATATTTTCTCCCGTTCCTTCAAATACTTAACCAATTAATTATTTTTTTAACTAGCCTTACGGCACTTCACTCATCCAAGTATCGAGTCAACGAGTCAACCCAAACAACACGTAATGTCCAAAAGTCGTCTTCAAGGCATCTAATGGCACAGAAGTTGTCTGTAAGACATCTTAAAGATGACTTCTGGACATGTGTTTTGTCTGGAAAGATCATTTTATAGAGTATTATCGTGTTTTTTGTTAACGACGTGAAAACGACGTTTTTCCAATACCAGTATGTAAGCTTTCCTTATTTCCCGTTGACATTTTTTACCTGCTGCTGACTTCTGCAAACGATGCACTTACAATAAGGGTTACTCGCTTTGCTGATCTATCTTGGCAATTATATAAGAAGGCTGAATTACATGATCTCGAGAATCAAGAGACTCTTGAGTCTCGTACCAAGTATATATGAGGTTATCAGTCTCTTATTAGAATCTCTTATCACGGCTCGTATCGAACTTCAAAGTATTCGTAAACTAAACTTTCAGCGTCCCATTATTCTTTATCATAATTTAATCTACAGCTATGTTAGGACTGAGCGTATTATTTAAATGAAAATTTAATTTTAATTTATTTGCTACGAAAATTCGATTTTGTTATTAACAAAAACCGACAACAGTGCTTTACACGTTATTAGATAACTATATATTTTATTTATCATTATTATTGTAGAGGAAAAGGTGACACGTGATAAATAAAAATTTTTCTATAAGAAAACTGTTATTTTAAGATATCATGAATATTACTTGTAACCACGGAAAACTTATCGCCTTAAATACTTATTGTTAAGGTCTGACTATTTTTTGAACTTTTAATATTATTACGATTATATACTTCAATCGAAGCATCTGACGTAATCGTGTCACTCTGATGTATACATATAATCAAGTAAAATTCGGTCATAATTTGATCAACTGCGCCATCTGGCGAACATCTGGCAACAGTGCGAGGATTTGCAGAATTTTACTCAGACACTTTTTTTGTTATTCCAATAAAACACATGTATTAGTAGCTTTTGTACTCTGGCAGAAATAAAGTCATACCCGGGATAAACAAAAAGACAGACGTAGTTTGCTATATTAACATACTAGTTGTAAAATTATTAAATTCATGAGCACAAGCCATAAATAGGAAAACCATATGCAATTTTGTTTAGGACCTTCAATGACGTTGGCTGAGCCTTAGTATGATACAATTTACCTTATTTAAAGGTAAATTATAACAATATTTAATATTATTTATGTAGAACGTTTAAACATACAAGTCGTTTGTACGTTCAATAAATATTCTCAGACTAAATTAAAGGGACTTTACTATTATGCATTGCATAAGCTAACATGATACATGTATACCTTGATTTTATTAATATTGAAACAAGCAAGAGGAAATAATATTTCCAGCAAAATAGCTTGTTTTTATAGCTTTATAATAATTATATTGTAGAAAATAAGTAATAATGCGTGTATTAGTACGAGAGCGTGTGTGTTGTGTATGACTGCTCGTAAGAGTGTACGGATAAGTGTGAGATCAGCGGACAGGAAGACAGAGAATGAGTTGGACACTAGTTGCCATGGTGAACAAACAAATCGAGTATTACCAGATTTCACCGATTGTTCCTCATTGCCCTGAGATTATATCCTACAATGCATATTCATGTCAACGAATGGCAATTGTAATTGCAACGTTGGATAGTTCTTTAAGGGATGCAATTTGCCGAAAAATTCTAAGCTCATAATTTTCCGTAGGATAGGAGTTATTGAAATCGCTATGATTTTTGCATAGCGAATGTTCCAACCAGTAGTTCTGCCTTTCTTATTTTATCGATAACAACTGATAGTATTCTATTTTCAAATTGGTAACAATCGATTGTACATTTAACTGGTATATTCATAAAAAGCCTTGTATAATTTTTGTTTAATTTCCGTATACGATTTCTTCCTTCGCTCTTATCTACGCAAATCTATTTTTTTCTATCTGATCTCTTTAACCAGTTCAGTGTAAAGTTCAGCTAATAACGTTGTTTCATGTTTCAAGATCATTATCAAAATGTAAAATTAAATATAGTTTTCATGCAATATGAATTATGTAGAAAAGGTCAATTATCTTTCGCATTGAGTGGCTTTAAAGAATTTCCCACTCTTCCTATCCATGGGTACAAAAGTACAAATTATTAATAATTTATTTATTTACAAATATTCTTTTCTGTTTAATTTACAGAAACATTCCCACGGTAAGAATTTCGGCTTTTCCCCCTTAATCAATAAGTAATAGTATTCCTTAACAATTACACTGAGCGTTTGACATTATCCGATGATCTGAGGGAATTGATATACTTTTACCTTGACATGAGAAAGACGACGGTCGCGGGGCAAGGACAGTTACAGGATAACATCATTCCCGATAACTCAGTACAGGTACACCGTTTACATTGCTATTTTTACGTTTTACGTTATCACGCGAATGCTACTTGAGCTACTAGTGCATTGATGTCGTCTAATACCTATTTGTTTGGTAATGCTCCTGAAGTGAAACCATCGTTCGACCAAACAGACTTGCGAGGATTGTGCGAGTATAATGAATTAATGACAATAAAAAAATAATTGAAATAATTATCAGGAAAGGGCCGGGGTAAATAAATAGTGTTTGTATACTTGCATTACTTTTTCATAAATAAGGCAATTTCGTCAATTACATCTTTTTGCATAGTAACGTCACACATTTGGAATCAATAGACTCCGATTTGCGTGTACTGTTCATGCTTAGCCTGGAGTAGGTTTTGTTCAAAGTACCAAAGAATATCAATAATCAAACATTCCGACAATATTCAAGAACGAAGTAATCGAAACGGCAAAATATTAGCATAGATTCGTACGTCGAAAATTTTCGATATTTTCTGCCTGCAAGTTTTTTTGTTTCCAGTTGCACCATTTCAAAATTAACATTTTCGCGCGTAACAGCCGTGCATTTACTAGAATATACACAATGATACTTCCCGTGGTATCAGTATTTTTATTTTGCATAGCTACTCCTTCAATTGTACCTTACAGCGTATCGTTAAACAAGAAAAAGTAAGCATCAACTCTTCACTCAATATTTCTATGCAATAACTTGACTGGCCGAAAATCAAATGCATTCCTCGTTACGTAACCAGAATTAATCTCCAGACAAAGAAATGATGCATAAAGATTTTTTATAATCTTATTGAAACACATCACCATGCAGTAATAGCATAATCACTATGAAACCATCAGTCGAACCTGTCTTCGTCACATGAATTCAACTGAGCGTGCACAAACGAAAATCTCAATCAACCTAACCAACAAGCAGATACAAAAATTCAAGTATTGAACATTAACAACGACTCACCATCAACGTCTCACAGCACAGAAAATCACGCTCGATCCTCGCAATACGTCAGATAATGAAACCCGATTGGCCCAATCATGAACGGGAAACACTGCGCGTTATGCGAAAGAGAAACGAAGAAAAAGAAAAAGAAAAACCGTTGCGCGGGCGACGTTCCAGTTGCAGCAGTAGCAGCTGACGCCGCCACTGCAGGGCAATGCACGTGCAGCCTGCACCCAGCTGCAGGGGACGACTGGCAACTAGATAGATGTACTGGGAAGCTGACTAGCGGGGGTACACGGTAGCGCTAACGTTATCCCGATTCTTAATGCTCGTTATCGAAGGGGTAGTGCCGGCGTGGTGGCCGGGCAGCCACTGAGAGGCGACAGCGTACGCGGGCTAGCAATTCTGTCGGAGGTAGAGGATCGATAAAAGGAGGGCTGGAAAGAGAAACGTGCACGCTGGATGAGACCGATGGATGATGCGGGGTGGTGTGAGGTGGACGGAGAGGGCGAGAGGGCGCAAGTACGAACGGGGGCGGGGGGGGGGTGAAACGGGGGATCCTGTATGGGAATCTGTGCGTCACCTCTGAATATTCCTTTTACCTAAATTCGGAGAAAATTCGAAGATGCCGTGTATCTGTATAGTGTTATCATTTAATTGAATATGGTGGGAATTTTTTGGGCATGTTCTATGATTTTGGGGGCCATGAATCATCAACTAGAAGTTATATCTGCGCTTTGTTTTCCTTGATTTTTAGGTCGTGTAGTACAATTAGTGGAATTAGTATATGATATTCAATGCTTGTGATAGATTGAATGAGAGTCGATTTCTTTTTTGATTCTGAATAATCCGACATTAATATTATGGTTTATGCATAACTTGATAATTTACCCCTTTAATTATTTGATAAGCGGCTTTGATTAACACTGTAAAGCCTGTAAAGCAAATAAATTTAAAGAAATTAAAAAAGAAAGTGTTTAATTATATTTAACGTGTATACTTTTTAGGAGTAATTAAATAATTAAAATAGTCTCGAGATACCTGCATATTAAGTCCTGTTGCTTCAAAACAAATATAGAAAAAGGTGGCCAAACCCAAAAAAGATTATTATGATGTCTAGAAATGTATTTTAAACATATCTTTTGATATAATGATAACCTATAGTTCTACTTGATACATAGGATAAATATATCATATATCGTATATACTATGTTTGACATTTTCTAGGAATGCACGGGATCTCCGGCATTTCGGACGGACCATATTTCGTAAATTCACCGCTGCGGAAGCTTTAATATACGAAGGAAATTTTCTTGGCAAGAAATACAAGCCAATAGAGATACAGCCACATCGATACGACTTTCTTAAAAAAGATAGTTATAGTAAAGCTGCTACATCAGTTCCACTTTGAGGGGACTTATTTACTTTTACGTTCGTAAGGAGATGGCCCCTTAAAGTGAAACTAATGTCCCCGCTCGACTGTAGTGAAGTTACTTGTTTAAAAAAATGAATCAGTACAAAAAGCTTTAAATATATTCCCAAGCTTTGAGTTACAATTTACAGCCAAGAAAAGGTGTAAACAAGAGAAGATTGAATAAAAAGAAAATTTCCTTTTATTATAATAGCGAACACGTGCCGTCCTGCCACGGGATTAGTGACACGGTTAATAAACCCAGTAAACTTTTAAAGCTGAGCGAAGGTCATCTCTAGGGTTCAAAATGGCGGAGACATAGGGTGTAGGAAGGGGTGTGTTTAACATACTGAGACACGCTAGCCACCCTGCTGCTGCTGAACAAGCATGATGTCGGATAAATGGCAACTCGAAAATTTCACTTCTCCACATGTTAATGGCGACCACCGTACCGAGGCTATTGTCTTGTTCATCGAGACTTTTTTCATTGAACGAAAACGACCTTATTTCTTTTCTCTTTTTTTAGAAAAAAAATTATTTCCGGTATTAATATACATATAGCAGTATTTAATACTCTTCCGCGTTTTACCAACATCTCTGACTAGTTTACATTGAAGGGTCCAGATCCCAAGGGCGTAATTTGTAGTCTTCATCCTTCTAAGACACCCTCCTTAAAGATACTCAAACTTATGTTGCTACATACACCGTTACTTGAGAAGTAGAGGCCAAGTAGATTCGGTCTGATTAAATAATTTTTTTTTCTTTTCTTACTTATCGTTACGTCTCCTTTGATACTTTGTACCAGTGATCATTATCAAATCATCATTAATATTTTCATTAATGCGAAATTTCGGTAACTTAATTGAGAGTAATTTTATTATTTTTCTGATACTTACGAAATATTGACAAAAATATAAGCTTTATTTTCTATTTTGACCGGTAGAAAATTTTGAGTGATTTTTTAAATAATTTCTGACGTAAAGCCTATTATGAATTTATATTAATGTAGTTATATAATTATTGAGAGATTGCTATGACAAATATTTAAGCCGCTAGCAATAACGTAAATAATTAGTATTACGAATTACAATTACCTGGTAAGTACAATCGACCAGTATCCATTACTGTACAAAACAGATACCGCGAACTGTTACTTTTTCTTAGAAGCGTACAAACGTCTCAAGAGAAAGTTTCAATATTCCAAATATCCATACTTTCTCATCAAGAACTTTTCTCTTCGCGAAACAATATTGTTTTAAGCAGAAACGATATTGTCTACCAAGCGAATACGACAGTTTATTTCAATTTTGCAACAGATACTTTCGTTGCAAACATTATGATATTATTATATTTCGTATGCAACATCGTAGATACATCGCATTAGAAACAGTACAAAGACCTTTTATTATTTTTATATGTAAAAACTCGAAAGAAAATAACGTGCTGAAAAGTAGCCGAAAAAGAGCACAGCTGCGTATATAACGTAATCCAAAAATAAGTAGATCTTTGCCGTATACTGGAAACATTGAAAACAAGCAATTTAGTCCTCTGCCGCGTAAGGACCTTTCGACCATACACTACTTTCCCTCTTGTCTTTACACTCTGAATTTCATTCAGTGCCGTAGCATAATAACGTGGAACCCTTGAATTTGTCAAAATGTCTATTTTATATTTCAGACATCATCCAATC
The DNA here is from genome assembly GCA_031762395.1 of Calameuta pygmaea. Lineage (NCBI taxonomy): Eukaryota > Metazoa > Arthropoda > Insecta > Hymenoptera > Cephidae > Calameuta > Calameuta pygmaea. The sequence continues at coordinate 23,656 of JASANN010000323.1, read as the reverse complement.
GCTTACGATAATAGGAATCGTTGAGAGTTCAAATAAGATCTACCATTTGAGGATCAATCTATTTTTTATTTTATTTTTTTTCATATCATGAGCACGGACTGACCTCTTATCAAGATTTTTTGTTTCTTTTTCTGCAGACTCAATAAGTTCTCGCGCAAGTTTACTATATTACTGAATTTCGTACCTTAACTTGTGCTCGGGCGCAGCTGCTCTAAGGAAAGAGTAGAAAGTGGGGGATTTATGTAAAAAAAAAACGAGCGTATCACTAGGCACATGTGATCAAAAGAAGAACTCACCTGGAAGATGGAATTTAATGATTGAAGGCAGTACGTCAATTACTGAATTAAATTTGACGTCAAAGTAACCTAAAGGGGAATTTTTTTAAACGACGATCATGTGGTATATGTGAAAAAGTAAAAAGGTACGTCGGGGTGAATTTTGTTAAAGTATTTTTGTATATGTACAGAGATTTTTATATTTTAATGATATTCATTGGTGCGATATGATTATGATGAATTTATAAATATTTTATCGGCATATAAATAATTTATAAGGTAATTATAGATATATTAATTCGATATCCTAAAACATTATGCCACTGATAATGTAACTGATCATATATTAAAAAGAAAATGATAAGTTCTCTAATTAAATATTACTTTCTTATTATTTAAAATAAAATGTTTTTTTATTAAAGAAATAATATTTTATGTAAGCATGGATAAGCCTTTATTTTATACGCTACATTTATTTCTCAGATACGTAATTATGGAAGTAGCGATATTTTATAAAAGCGAAGGTGGAGAAATTCTTATATTTTGTTGGGATTTACACCGATCTGCCAGCACTATGTCAAGCCGAAGCTTTTTAAAGAAGCGATCTCAAGAAAGTACGAGACGTGAAAAGCCGTGGAAGAAGCCGCTTTACTAGATTCACTTTCTCGCCTTGGCGAAAGACGAAACTCCAGTCGCATTCAGGCAGCGCGATTAACGCTACGTGAAAACGCTTCTGCGTCACTTATAAAAGCGAATTATCCGATCTTGAGACGCGAATGAATTCTGTTTGGAGCTTGAAATCAAAAAAGGAATACACGAAGTTATTACTATGAAGAATCAATAATGGGTCAAATGTTTTGCTTGCTTTTTTAAAATTTCAAGATCTTGAATAGCCTGCGAGGATTATGAGAAGACGTAAAAGTTTTCAAAGCATGTAAATAATAAGAATATTGATTATTTTCACAGATACAATATCTTGATCAAAATTTCTTTTTTCGCTATCGAATCAAATGTTTGTGTATTTTATATACCAGTTAAAATATTAAATAAGTCAATAAATAAATTGAGATAATTGTTCAATCATCATCTATGTCTAATTCACAGCAACAAAAATAAAATAGAACAATAAATTCTATTTCAAGCATTAAGTAGATACTATTTTTAAATATACTTTTTATATTTCAACCATTACGTTTTCACATATAAATGAAATTCCAGAAGCGACTCGTGACATAACAGAATTCGCTTTACCGGAAAAAGAATCTCGAGTTACTTTCAAGGGTGCAAAATGTATTTCTAATGGCGTTGACAAATGTAAAATTTTAACACTTTGCAATCGCACAAAAAAGCCAAAATAGCACGATTTTACAAAAATGCCACCAGTCCCCATTTATTGGATTCTTGGCGGAAGAGAAGATAGCACCAGCACTGCCCTTTTTCATGACGTTTGACCTGTTTGCGTGGGCAGAGTGACGTCACGACTGGAATGTCAGATCAATGGTCCCTAGGGGGTGGTGGCACTGCTTCCACAGTGGTTGCTGTAGGTATCTCCTCTTCGTCGTCGTCTAACCCGTCTCCCGACCCCTCCGTCATCCCTCTGACACCCCTTTCACCGTACATCCACACAGACCTACACCCTCGTCTAACTACCCATACGAGTTTTTGGGGATGAGGTTGAAAGGACATCCGACCACTGACGCGTTACCGATGCAACCCTCTCAAAGAAGAGCTAAAAATAGTTTCTTTCGCGTGAAAAAGTAAGTTCGAGAAAGTAGCTAGCGTTTTGCCAAAAATTGTAACACCTAACAAATTATAGATAATAATAATTTTTCCAAAGACTTTCGTGTATATTCACATAAGTAATATACATGACAATAAAGCAATAGGTATAACAATTTAAAAATCTATTTTACTTATTAACATTCCAAACGCGTTATTTTACGCGTAAAAATACACGTTATTTTAGATAATTGTAAATTGTCAATCTTCCTAATTAAAGTTTCAGAATCAGAATTATGCATTTCCAATTTTATACGTTTTCTTAAATAGAGACTCTTTACATCGGGATACTCGATTTATTGTGAATGGGTCGTATAGTACGATCTTATAATTCACTATATATGTTCTACAGTGAATAGGCAAAATTATGGATGGGATGAGTATTACCTATAGCAGTCGAAATGAGTAGTATTCAACAGTGAATGTGATTATTGGCTTTGAATGCATATGATCAGTCTGCAACAGGATATGCCTATTTCTCATGTTCGATATAGGAAATCAGGAGTATAGGCGATGACAAGAGAAGAAGTAACCAACATACAAATTGATTACTGACAATAAGCTTTGAACTCGTGCTATTTAAACTTCCCAAGCACTTTGTATACTCTGTGACGTCATTTTTCGTCTCACAAGGTGACTCCAGCTACCTATTCAGATAGCGTTCTCGTTCTCTGATTTCCTTTGAGTTGCCACCCTGTTCGGGAGGTACGTTCTCGGGCTGATTCGCCAATGCACTCGGAAAGATTTGTTTTTCTTCAGTCGACGTCGGGGTTCTCGAATCTGCCCTGGGAAGATAGTCCCGATGTACCGACTCGTTAAGGAACGCTCTCGAATTGGTTTAAAGGGACGATTCGAGGGACAGGATAACAGTTTTAGACTAGAAGTATCTAGACCAATCAGAATGATTAGTTCTCGAATTTGACTATTGTCAATTGACTGCTTTAAACCAGTCTGTCTTGGGACACCGATAGGTGTGCCTGGAGCTGCCTCGCACTCCCGTGCTATCTGTTGATAGTTTTTTGAGCTATTCTTCCTGCACGATGTAGAAAGTTCCAGATTCTGTAGTTCTGGTATTGCTCTCGCTATGTACAGAAAATTCTACTGATTTTCTGTATGTGTTTCGGAGGTGGAATGCTGTGATATAATGCAATGACCACCTGAGTGTCCCCTGGATACAGCTCTCGGCCTTCATGGATTAGCTGAACCAGCTCCGGTGAGGACTCACAATTTATTAGTTGGTGGAGGGATTTCGAATTTATAGGTCCAGCTCGGTCTGATACGTTCTCGATCAATTACTCTTTGTTTCCGGCACTATTTATCTGGCGCTTACTCTGACCCTGTCTACCTCAACCTAGGAGCCTGAGCGGCCGTGCATTTCCGTGACCGTTCGCTCACGCTTGTGAATCCAGTAGCGTTTGCTGATTTTATGCGACCCCAAAGATCAGCACCTACGGTTGCGTTTCTCGACTTTAGACGTCCCCAAAAATTGACAGGATCCATTAAGCTATCGTCTCTTCTGATAGATTCCGTCAGAGCTCTCGTTTTTGCGGAGTTGAGACCTCAACTTCCAGGTCATACCGGTTCGTCAGTTCCCAGTGAAAAAAGAATTGGCTGGCGTCGGCCCGGCATGCGGATGCAGGAACGACGAATGGACGGCCGAAGATGACGTAGGTTAGTTCTCGGATTTTGGTGTCGAATTAAGAAAATACGTGACAGCTCACATCGTCCTATGTCAATTTTGAAAGTTCATACAAGTTCATGTCGTGGAGCTGTACTTGAAAGTTTGCAAATCCACAGAGAAACCATTGAACGATCGCGGTATAGAGAAACGCGTGCACAAGTTTGCGTAAGATCAAAACCATATAAATTTAACAAAACAGAAATAATGCAATTGTCCGCATAGAATATTATTAGTCACGAGTGAAAATTAATTAGCTAATTATATAAAATCAATATTAATCATTGATTACAGAAATTTAACGATATTTCAGAATTCCAGAAAAAAATTATCAATCCCCATTTATATCCATAGCAGCTAATCTACGTCGAACTATAGAAATTTCAAGGGAACAAAATTGTCAAAATTGCATAATGCAAAATGTATATCATCTAACTGCACCCACAATTAATCAAGGCGGTCAAGCGAGTCTCATTAAATTTTGCAGTCACGACGCTCGAGGATTGGATAAAAATAAATATGTTTCAAGCATCATCCTCGGCAACACCGACGACAGCAACGACGACAACGATGTCGTCGTCATTAAAATGAGCAACGCGAGCGAGAAGAAGATGGCGGATGAGGAGCACTGCCGTGACGTCACAGAGGGTTCAATGACGTCACGGAGCGTTCGATACACGAGGCCGGCGTGGTGGGGGGGGGGGGGGGGGGCTTAACGGTGAGATGAACGTCAAGAGAGCTGAAAGGGGCGGCTGAGGCGGCTGGGACGATGAAGGTAAAGGGGCTGAGCGGGGTGAAGACAGAGCAACCTCTAACAAGAGGTGGATGGAACAAGACGTATACCCTCTTCCTACCCCATGTTTATATCTATGTCTATCCACTATGCTTTAAGATACTCGCATGCAATTTTTTCCCTTTCATATTCATTTTTTGCTCTCCCTTTCCCTCTGTCTTTCTTTTTTCTCTTTTGTCCTCTTTTCGCTTACTTGTTCATAGACATAACTATTACATGGTATAGAAAGTAAGTTTGCGTTGCAAAATCTAAGGTGGCTGGGATGTTGTACTTAAATGAACTTGTCTTCTTTTTTGTATGAATAAAATGGCGAAGAAACAGATAGGATGGCGAACAAAAAGAAGATTGAAGGAAAACTTGAGGATTTTTTTGATATTTTAAATATATTTTCTACCGAATGTTATTCGTGGTAGGGAAAAGTATGTTTTTTTTAATTCACGAGTATTGTGACGAATAGTACAAGATATTTGATTATGTAATATTTCTTTTAATTATTGTATTTCGTTTTTTCTTTTTTATAGTTAGGCATAGGAATATTGTGCGTTTATGTATGTTACGGTCTGATTCACACAATAAGAATAGAAACATTTCAAGATTTTTACAAAAAATATTACTTAATTGTTAGTATTCATAACGATTCAATTTTTATAAAATTCCACACACATTACCCATACGCTACGCTTATTTGCTGCAGATGATATTAGTACGAATGATCCCGAGCTAATCGGCACACTTCTTCCAAACTGAGTTTCCTCCGTCCCTCCACGTGAAGCTCAATTTCTTTGTAGGATCGGATGTTTAATGATGAAAATATCTCGTTAAAATAGTCGCCTATTTAGAAAAATGGCAAAGAGATTCCAAAGATATTAAAGTTTTCTTAAAAGAAATGCTCCTACATAATGGAGTAGATTTTACCTGTCGTTTTGTTATAATTGGGCTTTAGTTTTATGAGAGATGTTGATGTCTCAGTGTGCGACTAGTGACAAATTTATCAACCGTACTAATAACATAGGGTTTCTTACAGTTATCGAAAACGCTAATGAAGCGGTAACGATGAATTGGTGGGATTGGACAAGTGCCTTTTATTTTCGGCTTTTCTTCGTTTTATTTCAATTTTTCTTTCTTTCTTATTACCTTACTCGATGTTACTCGATCTGGACTTAAAGTGGAATAAAAAGGGTGAAGTGGTCTTACGAAGAGAATTTCTGGCAATAAATCAATGAATGTTTAAAGAGACAATGCATACATATTGTATGAACGAGTGCAGCGCAATTTCTTGAATTAGGTAGAAGAGCAGAGCTCGTGGAAACTTTGACTGAATATCTTATATGTATACAAAATAAAGTTCATTTTTCTCTTTTCCCATTTTCGCAGAGTGCTTGAGAAATTATGCCAAGGATCTCGTTTCGTTTAAGAAAAACTTGAGGGAGGCATAGTTAGTTCCTTGTACATGAACTATAGTTAAAAGCAATAACCCATACGAAACTTTGAACATTATAACAAGGTCATCCATAAAATCATTTAAAAATGTAGTAACCATACATTTTTTCCTTTTCGTAAATTCTAAAAAATGGATTCAAAACCTCCACAATCCTACTATTGCTATTTCATATGATTATTGGTATTGTATGATTTTACTATAGTATATCGTACCTATGTAGTACCGAGCAAGACCTATTAATTTATTTTTGATAAAATATCATCGATTTTAAATTTATGTCATCAAATTTTTAAGTCACAATCAGCTAAAGATAGTGACCTGGAATGGATAGTTGAATTTTCCGGCATCTCGATGCCATGAAAAATCAGACACCACATTTCGGGGATGCGAATCACAGGGTAGCCGCAGTGCGCCAGTACGACTGGCGACCTCTTCGTAAAAACCTGTGATTCCGCTATAAAAGGCAAATAACGGAAATTCCCGTGGATATTTCAATGCGGAGACTGCAACTGCAATCGAGGCCTGCATTCAGCTGTACCTGCCGAGCAATCCAAGTGCTCAGGCGTTCTTTCATTTGTGCGGCTTGCGAGATTAAAAAATAATTCCATCCACACGGAATGTAGGGATAAGTTCATAGTTCAGTGAGAATTTGAGTATCGATATCGGTTGGACCAATCGAGCGTCGTATTATTATTCGAATATTCACGAATTCGTATTTTATATTCAGCAATCGATATGATCGTCGCTCAGGAATCGAATTAATACGATCGTTCTTGTGCGAGCAACCTTAATGAAAACCGAAGGACGTGCTCGTGTTAATTAGAAAAAAAGGGTCATAGAATTGGATGAATTTTACATGGACCGATGTCGACTCGAATGGCCTATAAATTTATAGTACGAAATGAACGACAATGCCCCTATCGACGTGACTGCACGAAAAACGCTTTCTCGATAGGATCCTCGTTGAATAATGGTCCACGTGAGTCTTTAGGACTTGTGGCTAAATTGCCGGATATATTCTTTGGCATGATGAATTATCCGTTGATCGATAACGGTACAGACATGTTTTCTGTCGGTGTGGTAATTGTTATGTAGCGACATCTGTGGCGGGCTCTTGTTTTCTCAGTGTTCTGTCGGTAAGGTAGAGCAATGAAATGCACCTGATATGCTTTAAAAAATAGTTATCACGCAACGTCGATTTAATGTAAATTTGACGATCGTGGTTTGATAAATTTAACTGACGTATTACTTTGATTATATATAAATGTGATTAAATTGAAGAATTTTTAAATTAAATGAATTACGTAACTGACGCGGAAGTATTTGTGGGAAGGTGGAAAACACACTATTTCAAATTTCCAAAATATAACAATGCATCTTTCCAAAACATTGCTGAGCAATTGTTAAATTTAATTAATAAATATTGGAATCAGTTACCATATATTGTATATATCCACGCTGCTGAATAGATAAATGTGGATAAAAGAATCATGGACCTTACCAGGAGGTTCTTGTCCGTACTTGGGCACCAACACCCCAAAATTTATAGGACATACTTTAGTGACTCGTGTCTTAGTGTCTTATTAGTTTCTACGTAGTTTAAGAACCTTATATTCCATCAATAAGCTGGAAATATAAAAGATCTTTACTGCTATAACATTTCGACAGAACTCCTGCAAGGCTTGAGCCGTAAATCTGTTTGCAACCGCAAAGCACTTTGATATTTTCATTCCTTGGATTTGAAACGGTTCTAAAATTGGTAAGAGTTTCCCGTGGATTTGCTTTTGCGAGGTGATTTTCAAAATAAATGAAACTGATTTACTAAAACTATGTAAATAGCCAAGTGCGCGATTTCATGACGCATTTCCCGTATAAATAGTGATATATATCATGGCAAATGCCGAATGAGCATTATCAAATTTCTATATATAAGTTTACAAGCGTTTTTCGCTACTTGGAAGTCAGACGGGAATTATCTGCGCACGGAGAATAAAACGAGTGGGTTCAACATCCGCCGTGTAAATTGAACGCTATTGTATAAAGTGTATCTACTTACAAATGAAAGGTACTTGTGTCGACTGATTATATCTGACTTGATTATATCCAAATCACTTCGGACAGTTCGCCAAGTGAGCCGATGCATTTTTCTGCAGCTTGCACAATTGGCACTCAATGGAGTAGCATAAATAGAATGTAATTGTGGGTATTTCTTAAAGGCGGTTACAATTGCTTAAATGAACAAAAAAAAATGCATTTTTTATCTTTTGTGCATCGAACGGTATTGCATCATTGACAATTTTATTATCGCACAATCGTATAATGACTGCGATTGATACTCGTACAATTACATCCTTTTTAGATTTTGCTTTTAAATTTTTTCACGTTTACTTTTTAGCCAATATCATAGAACAAACGCGAAATGATTGACCACTATAATTTTCATTAGTCTGTCATTCATTTAGAAATAATTTTTCTTTAATTATTTTATCGATTACCATAATGATCGTCTTCCGGTCGAAATATCTAGTACGCCTGCGGTTACTTTCGCAATCTGGCAGCAGTAATGTCGCGACAGCGGCTTAAGGGTATCAACAGACACGTATGCAACGTCTAAATTTGGATTCTCAGCACAGCGACACAATTTCAGAGCGAAACGAATATGAATTTCAGCTTCTCAGTATCACGGTTTACAGAAAATTTTTAGATACAGCTATAGGAAATTTTACAAAAGGAAGATTAAATAAATACATGCAAAGTCCATATAGCCATGTTCGAAAAATAATTTCGAAAAATAAAGAATATATATATACATATATAACTACCCTTTCATTAAGAAAGAATCGAATCCGGCACAGTCTCATTGTTCCAGTCGATTTGCTTGAAAAGCCAATAAAATCATCGTGCCGCTGGAAATTCCGCAACAAATCCGAGTACCCGTTAAGTTTCGAAACATCTAATTATTAATTGTGATCGATCCGTAAGGCAATCCTGGCATAACGATAATTCAACGAAAGTAAAAGGTAACTCGACATAGTCGTAACCATGTAAAACTGTCGGATTAAAAATAAAAGTGATGTAAAACTTTGCGATAATAATATAAACGAAAGTGAAAAGAAAAAGAAAATTTGATTAGACTCGCGATAAATCGCAATTAAATAACCTGTGACTAATGGCTGCTCCTGGTAAGCGCAATGACTCAAGCATCCTCCCCATGAGTTTTCTAACGCGGCAAAGTTTAATAAACCGTACGCTAAGGCGAACTATTGTTAGAGACTCAACCTCATGATGGATAATGGAGCGCCTGCTGCAATTTTGGACTTCACCTACCGTATACGTTCTTATACAGGTGCTCTTAAAGAAATTAAGAACGCGTATCTCAAGAAAGTCATTGGAACCAAGATATTATTATTTCATTTAGAGACTTTTTGTAACTTTTGTATTCCTTGACCCGAATCGATGAACCACCTGCGTACTCATCTGGTAACATAAATTTTTTTTATGACTTAGAGTGAGTGGGTATTGTATATAGTGGATATAAGGTCTCCCTTGATATTACACAATGTATGAGAATATAGAATAGACGCAATGATCTTTATGGGTTATAGGTATCTTAAAATTATTTTGAATTTGACTTTCTAATATAATTTGATCACTCAGTTTCCTTTGATATTTTACAGTCTAACGGATTTTCGATAATCAAATTAATTGCTCGGTACGACTATTTGAATAAAATAGTTGTACTAATTTGGGACTGTTTATACTGGGTGTAAAGTTTTTGGTAGATTTTGTTTGCCGTTTAGTTTACGTATTATTATATCCGTTAATTTGTTTCGCCGTGTTATGTTGAAGATTATTGAGTTAATTTTGTTCGACAGCAACGAATTCTTTTTCTTTTCTCTGGTTGGGTCTATTTTTCTGTCATCGGTAGACAATTAACACTGGAAAAACGGCAGGAAAGTTAAACAAGGTGATGCACCTTGGATAAACAGGAAAGGTTAGACTCCGACTTTCGGAGCGAAGTAAGTTTCACTTGAAATTCCATAAATTCTATTTTCGGCTTCGGCTCGACGTTATTCGGAGAAAGTACGAATTTTGTCTGGGCGAATGGAGCCTTTGGTTTTTCAATAATTTCTCTTTATCGTCACTATACTGCTTTTTTCGCTCTTTTTTCTTTATTACACCGATTATTTTTGGATCCTCTCGTACGTTAACGTTGGAGATGCATCTCGGGCGCGGCTGTACTCTGTCTGGATGCGGTTCACTGCTGCTGGATGAAATTTTTATAACGTGCAGGTTTGTTTTCGTGCAGTCAACCGAGATGAACGACATTGCACCCTGATAGTGACATTGGGCTCGTTATCGATATTCCATACTCGATGCACATCCATGCATCCTGCAATTATTTCAGTACGATGCAGTCTCGCAGAAGTTATAATATAGTCAATTTTGATAAAATAGTTAATTTCTTTTTTTTTCAAATTTTCTCTCTAAAAAAATGTAATGATTAAGATACGCGTGACATTTTTTAAACAATTTAGTATGGCGACTGTACACGTGTTATAGGTACTATGAATAAAATTAAGAATTTTAACTATTTAAGCGCGTCATTACGAAGAATTATTTATTTAGGTAAATTATCATCTCCATTATTGTTTCATCCCCATTGAACCATTTTTTTTTTGTTATTTCGTGTAAAGAGGCTTATCAATAAGTCGAGTCAATACACTCGGTGTACCGATACTTAGAAAACGTTCGAAGGTGTATTTACCCAAAATGAGAGATACACACTACCGAGTGTCTCACGCTAAAATCCACATATCCCTCAGCACCCCTGAAAATTCGTAAGACCCTATTTTTTCACCTGTCCTAAATGTAGAGCGACCTCTCCATAAAGTGACCTCTTTTCAACTCCCTGAAATCAACAATAGGACGAATCCACTAATATGTCGTCACACGATACCCCAATACTTATTCTTCCCAGATATTGTCCGTAGTTTACGGTTCTTGGCTTAGCGGTAAGAAAACCTATATATATATATAGGTGCCCAGTGTACACCCGGTATAGAAAAAAAAAGCAATAGGTACTTTTCAGTTCGCCATGCAGTTACGTTACCCTCCGAGGGTCTCGAGAGCGTTTACTACCCTCAGGGCCTTACGTGAACTTTTACGGTGCGACATTTTAAAAAGCTCAGACCGTACTCGAGTGAACTGAATCGAATATACTTTTTATGGTGTCGCATAATGGAAAACCCTTTCGCCATATTTCCCATTGAGCCATTAACGTCGCGTCGCATTATTATGGCTCACCTCACTTTCTGGAATTCGTCTCGTCATCCTCATTCATTCTACTTGGCGACAGTCTAATTCAACACCGTAACCGCCCACGGTATATATTCAACTGCGTTATTTACAAAATCTAATTTGTCATGGATCACCCGGTAGATACGATCACGAAACAAGACGCCTTATGGGTAGACGACGCGAACCAAACTCCTCGAGCTTCTTATGATCGTTCAATTTTTCGGTCAGCGCTCGGATGATTCATTAGGACAATGGGTCTTTATCGGGACGATATATAACAATCTACTTTTGGCAAGAACTAATCATGACATTGACTTTAATTGATTCTGGACGACACAAGCATAAGATAATGTCCATGACAAAGCCTACGTTTACTTATACCATGAAAAATATTTCTTCGTGTGTTATGTAAATAGAAAAGTAGGTAATTATTATAAGATGAATTTTTATATACAAAAACTACCATTCACGTCTAGTCTTGTAAAATTAAATAAAAATTAAATATTAATTGTACTCGTCCATGCTAATGCAATTAGAATTATTAAATGGGTTTCTAATGAAACTATTGGGTTTCCTTAATCACGATAGAGGTTAGACATTCTCTTTGTACTTTGCGCTGAATATATTAATTTATATGATATAAAAATTCAATCGAATATCATTTCTACATCTTACTTACCCCATAACTGTATCGTAGAAACGTATTTGTAGAAACGCATCCTGTCTCAGTCTCGAAAGCATCCTATAACGTGAAGGATGCAACAAGCAATAAGAAACGGAGGAAGAAGTGTATATATATGTACAGTGTGGTGGGGGAAACCGCCGGTAGAGCGCAGTGTACGTTGCCAGATGACAGTTAGTCGTTCAGCGTTCGTGCGCCATGGCGTGCAGGGTTACTTATGGCGCGTATTATAATAACCGGCGCACTACTCGTGCCTAATGCCGATATTCGATAATTTTTTGCTGTGTTAATGAGAGATGATAATTTATTCGAAGGCGCGATAGAAAGGTTGATCTAGGATAGAGAACTAGAAATTCACTAAGCGCTAACTTCAGTGTATCGAGAGAAACTATCGTCCTGAGTCTTTTGTGTTCACTATCGTGAAAACATTATTTTTCTTCTTGTCTCGCTTGGCTACCTGACCAAGAATCTTGTTTACATCAAGATAGTATTGGGATCTACGAGCTACGTCGTGAACAGTGAACGATCGTCAATAGAAGAATCGAAAAGTTGTAATGTGAATATTGCTGTTTGATAAACAAGCCTGAAACGCTGAAAGTAGTTCAAATGAGTTTGATTGGGAAGCAAGTGGTAGGCTTCATTAATTAAGATACTGTGAATCGAAATATGTAGTGAATACGCAGTGTCGTACTTGTGTATGAAGTTAGTGTTGTAATTTATACATGTGTTAAGTGTATTTTGATTTTGCTGTTAGAATTGTAAACTTGGCAAATGTTAACACTTGCTAAGTCCATTTGTTAATTGTTTAAGCAGTCAGGAACTGTCGTGGAATTGTCCTTGTAATTGATGGTGTTTATATAACGAGAAGTGATAAATGGAAAGTACAGTAATTGTGAATTTCAATATTTATTAGACTGCGATTGGTGGCACGTAATTCTCACAGATCGATCGGTGCAATTTTGAAATTGGCGCCATTTGCTGATCAGAAGTGAAACTAAAATAAAAGAAGAAAAATTCGACTAAACACGGCTAGAAAGTAAAAAGACTTTTACGTCAAGAAAATCTCTAACACGATGGCGTCGCCACTCTAATAAAACGACAGACAGACAAATTAGCAGCTGCCACTTGATTAGCCCTCTTTATTTTTCTCTTATATCTATTTTCACAGAGGGAGAGCTTGCGTCGTCAGACGTGTGAATTTACGCAGTGTCCGATAGGTTTCGAATTAGGATTGTGTCAATATAGCAAAACAAATTGTGAGAAAGTGAAGTGCATTTACCAACCATGTTCTATTCCATTCAATAAAGGATTAAAACCTTCGAAATTCGGGAAAATGATGATGGCACCACAGGTCGTAGGTGTCTTGCTGAAAAAACCAGGTCAGCAACGTCACCCACACGTTCCACCTCTGGATCCTCAGGAAACAAAGATACGAGGTAATATTATCATAGGTCACTTTCATTTTTCGATTAAAAAAATATAACATCAAATAAATTATACAGTTGTACACCAAGGAAAGAGCGTCTCTCGATATGTGTTTCCCAAATGCTTAGAGTTATCCCCGAAAAACCCATGGAAACCTTTATTTACTTAAAAACGTATACGTTAGTAATAAGTACACGTCATTACAAGCTACTGCCTGTTCCTATTGCTATGTTGCCAGATAAGTTATCGTACCGTCACGGGGACTATTGTTTATGGGGTTGGTAGTTTGCGTGTGCCCGGGAATTAAATGAACAAGAGAAAACGGGTCAATCGCGTTTTGGGTACCTGGTCGACTTTGACCTTTTCTCTATGTATAAATAAAATTACTACGAACCCTTTCTCTTTTCTAGTAACGGAATCCTATTAGCTCTTGTTTATTGCGCTGCAGCCTTTTGCCCCTATTTATAATGCCGTCCAGGTAAATCTTATAGCTCACAGCTCACAGCTAATAGCCCCATAAGCTTAAAATTTGAAGTCTACGGGATAGCTCCATATAATATTGTTCGAGGATCATATGGCCATACGGATGGATTTAATATTTCACTGTTTGGATACATACTTTTTTATTCCAGATCCTCTTTGAAACTTTACCCGTTCTACTGTGCATGGATCCTTGGTATATTAGCGTCTGATCCTTCCTCCTGTCCCTATCCTGTCAGGATAATTCGAACAGGTCATGCCCCTTGATTTTTCATAGATGCATGCAGACGTATGAGGGATTGGTAATACATAATCCCTGTGACTGCAAGGATTTTCTTGTCCTACCCCAACTCTGTATTCTTTGTTATGTCTTGTTGGTCGTAAAAGACGAAGCCTGAGATGGCAGAGGGATCAAAGAATGGGAAACTTCCACATATCGTACTATGAGCAATAAAACAAGAGATTCTTTCATAGCAGTTGAAATTATGTACATATCCTGTTGCCTTTTAGGATTCTTGGTCAGCAGCGTCGACTACTGAAATTTTTACGATTATTTCTTCGCCATTGTCACTAAAGCAATACCCGACATTTAAATTGTGTTCCCCATTTCCGTTCACGTCTACGGTCTTCCGTTTTTCTATCGGTTCATGGTGGTCCTGTATATATACTATATATGTTTATAAAGGTTTCCAGCTCCTACCATTTCGTCCTTTACGAATTGGCAGGACCTCCTGCCTGCTTCATTCCCTCTCTTGGTCCTTTGAACCTTCCACTGGTGTAAAAATTTCCACAAAATATTCGGACCCCCCCCCCCCCCTCCCCGTAAAATAGTAGCCAAAGAGTCTTGTAAGTGCACGCGTAAATGGCTTATTGCGCTTTTGAAGGAGCCAAGTACGTGACGTAACTTATCTCCGACAAATGGACCATACACACGTTAAAATGAATCTGTACATTATGCATACGTTTGAATGTCCCGCATTCTTCCTACTAAAGGCCCATAGTTAAAGAAAAATCGAATAAGCCGCAATTAAGGAGAATACAAAATCCATACCAGTCGTATAATAGTATCGATACGGAAGTGTCCTTTTGCAGAAGGACCTCGACCGTTACGCTTAGACGCTCGAATTATTCGCCGTGTAATTTCGAAAAGTTAAGTAAAACCTGGCAATGTACGTTTACGCTCGATCGGCTTACCGGGCGAAGGCTATAACTGGTAAACATCTGACTTGATCAGAAATCGATCCACCTTCGGCTGTGGACTGGATACGAGAGAAACGGAGAGAATTCGATAAAAACTTACCCGACATTTTACTATTAGTTGTCTGTATGATACATACTTATCTCATTTGAGGAATGAATCTCTCACGCAAACTATATACGGCGTCGAATTATCAGTTGACCAGAACTCGTGCACGTTCATTGATACAAATTTGGCCATTCTAATTGTCAAAACAAATTCCTCTCCCAGTTCATCTCCATTGACATAACTGTCTTTGACGCTTCCTCTCGTCCCGACTTCAATAAGCGAATTTGTCGCAGCTGGGTGTACTTTTCTCAACGACGCCATTTTTCGCTATTTGTCGCCAACATTAGTTTCGCTCTCGCTTCGTACGGAGGCAAGTTTACCATGTACTATAAGTAAGGCGTTTATCCGTATCTTATGTATTGCATTATGTTCTATGGTATACACTGTATAGGCATATTGTTTTGTATAGATATATGGATATGGACGTAGGTTGCGGCCGAAATCGTACAGTATGTTTAAGAATTCTTGATGACTGCTAGAAATGGGGTCGAGTATCCTCGTAACTCTACCGGGTGTCTCAAAAATGACTGGATGGATAAGTTACGATCCAATCAGATTCACAGATCTCGGTCACAGGGAGATGTCCCCCCCCCCTCCTCTGTCTTTCTCTCTGCCTTTCACTGAATGCTTACACGTGGATACTTTTTTGTGTGTATTCGGTTATTCCTACTCAATCTCCTTCGCTTCTTCAGTACTATTCTTGTTTCCTACTATCGTTCTTGATCCTTGTTGTTCTTTGTCAAACTACTTGTCGCCACCTCACTTGCTGTTGTTCTATCGCAATCGGTGTCGTGTAGCTGTCTGTCATCAGTCATTTCGTGTCGAGTTCTTCTCGGTACGTTTTCACGAATCCGCCCGAGCCGATTCGATGGACAAGTGGCTCTTGAACGTATCTCGTTGCCAGTAGACTAGCAACCTTTTCCAATTGCTATTTCTTCGTTGCTACGTTATTGGGGCTGAGGTCGTCAGAAATGGGTTTTCATCAAATTCAATCTATAGAAATGATACGAGCGATTGCACAATGTACTGGAATTTTTTTTTTATTTCGTCAATTCACCCATGAGTATTTCAGAGATTCAAGTATTATGTATATTGTTGTGTCCGCGTGGAAAAAATTTTTTTTTAATCCTAGGGAAAGCTACGTTGCGATCTAGTCAAAATAAATAATGCTAATTGGAGATTGGGAATTTCGAAAAAAAATGTGAAAGTGATAATATCCATCAGAGATCCTCGAAGAGGCTGTATTTCGAATTTCTTTTGACTCTCTTAACGTGAGATAACGTGGATTACCTGGAACGGAATAAATTGCCGGATATATATATATATATATATATATATATATATATACGGTCCGAGTGAAAGGGATTTTTCGATTAATCGCAAGTCCCGCTGATTACAGTTGTCTGAAAGTTTCGTTACGTTTAACCGGTTATAACGCTAAATGATAATTGCTAACGTCAGGCTACATATCGCGGTGAATGTCTGGAAATCAATATAAATAACATGGGCACGGATCATACCCTGGTACAATTAGAAAATAAAATACATAGATGACAAAGGGCATCCATGTAACAAAAATTAGGTCCTATGTGTAACATATACAACGTGTATGTAAGTCATATAAAAATTGGCATTTATAATTGAGATATCGGGGTTGGTAAAACATTTCTGTGCTATTTAACGAAAACTGTTAATCCAATTAGTCCCTCGTTAAAGTTCCGCCAATTAGCGGAAAGAATTGTACAAGCCAAAGACCGTTAATTTGAAACGGAACATACACACGCACGTGTATGCGTTTTCATAGGAGCGATAATGTCGCCCGTGTACACTGTATATCGTCGTCTCATACGCATACATACAACTCTCTGATATCACGGTCCACCCTGTTATCGCAACTGGCTGCCTCCTGCGATAAAACATCCGGACTAACTTCTCCATTTCTCTTCGCGTTGGACTCTCGTTTCTATCTCTACGTACCCAACGAGTAGAGTTCCACGCTCCGTGCAAGCTCAGGAATTCACTAGGACGATGTCTCTAGGTTATTATTATTGTTGGTGTTGTTGTTATTATTATTATTGTCGTTGTTGTTATTATTATTTCTTTGACCGGATTTATGAGAAATGAAAATAAAATTGATTCTTACCTTATGACATTCGAACTATCGGTGAGACTTGGTCTCGAATCTCTACCTCGTTTGTCCCGTTAAGTCCGATTTCTATGTGCCAATTAGCAAGGATTCTGGTTCCTCGGGAACCAGCCGTTGGGAAAAGCGGTTGTGAAAATGTACTTGTCTAAGTTGTAGAATTGCGACGTCGTCTACGTGACCACGTCTCGGTGCACACGTTTCTTATGTCTTTAAATAAAATTGCATATACTTGTTTTACAATGAAATATGTGCATCGTTGAAATAAAATGTAATTTCATAAAGTTATATATACGAGATTGCAAATATCCAGCTTATATGTAGATCACAAATTTTAACAGTCGCGTTTTATTATTTTCGCATATAAAATCGTATGGTTCGTATCAAGCATCATAAACGTCCAATATAAGAGTTGTACAATTTCTTTCTATCTCAAGATGGCAATTTGAAATAAAATTGAACGAACAATTGTGCAACTTTCTCCGTATTATTCTTTGCCCTTTCCTGTTTCATATAAATTATCTTTACATTTATCTAAACGTCATGAGCTCGTATTAAGCAGTATATTTTGAAAAATTCTATTCACTGTACGTACAAGGCTTGCAGCGGAAGAGGCTGTTGGAAACAATTTGATATTCAGGTTTATTACATCTTTCATCTGTGATTATCATTATAATGATCCTCGAGGGGTCGTCAGTACCTATGGAATTATTTTCGATATGTGTCAAAATGCTCGTCAAAACATAAAATGGCTTTTTCGCTTTGTTATAAATTCCCAATTCAGTATCCGCATTGTCTCGGGGGTACTTAAAGACCCCAGGCCTGTATTGTTTCGAGTAGTAGTACATATATGCATTGGCATTTAATCTTATTCTATTGTTTTTTTAAATAAAAAGAAACGAACGGTTCCACTTGCCCACTTGGAGTATATGTAAAGATCGTTTCGAGTCCTCCTTGCCATGCTGGTACCGTTAGAATTAAAAAAAAGCCACTAATCAAGACTTGGCACCAGGATACAGTTACTATATCTATAAGTAATGGTCAATACTGAAGCACATGACTTTGAGGACGTCCACGTCCTGCTGAGATAAATTTGAATTGCGAAAAAATGTTAATATCCTTTTTTTACAGTTCTAAAGAAAAGTTCTTCGTTTCGTTGACAGCCATTCGTACCGTTACAGAAATAAAATATCTAATTAATCCTGAAGTAGGAGATACGTAAGATGCATTCTGCCAGACGAACAGTATAATTAGACGGAGTCTCCCCGCGACTCCGTTTCTCTATTTGTTCCATAAAGAAAGCAGAAAGAGGATAATTGATAAATTACGACAGCAGTGAATCTACAAGAAGCAGCAACAATCGGCAATGTGTCAAGTGAGAGAGAAAGATAGAAACCGCGAAAGTGCATCTTACCAAGATAATACGATGATGCAGTCTGACGCTCGCTCACATGTGCAAGTGCATGCGATCAGATGCATCAACGTGAACTCAACGACACGTGCACGCAAGAGCGGGTGAGAAAGACTTATATACGTGTTTCATCGTTCCGTCCCCGAGGACAGTGTGCGTCACTTAAAAAGAAAATGGACTCAATGAAATGAATTATATTAATCGACTAATTGCAGCGGGACGTCGCATTTAACAAAATGTAAACGTAAGTGCATCGTACACGTTTCGAAAGAAAAAAATTCAGCTCCCATTCAACAAGCATTGCACGGAGGTCGATCTGCCGATTTATTCATCGCGTTCGCGCTATTGGGACTCCAAGTAAAATTCATACGAACAAAGTCCAAATTCAAAGCCAACGTATAACCTCGCACAATATCACTGTAATCCAGCGTCTTTTAAAGGGAAGCCAATGGGTATCCGCAAGAACGGTCGGCCCGATGAGAAAATTGTGTTAGGTCACTGTGAAAAAAATGATAATCAATGAGTAACAAGAAGAGGCAGCTAGACTGACTGAGAGAGAAAGCCAATGGAGGAAAGAAGAGGGAGGCCAGGACGTTGCACCGCTGGCTCTGACCCAGTGTTCGTCTCGGAGGCTGAATCTTATTCCGAACTTCTCATGCCCAATGCGCAATCTTTACGCGTCGCGCTTACATGCTAAACGTCTTTATCGTATTCGGTCTTGTAGACTTTCTTTCTACGTGTCCCATTGCCACTGTCATTAATATGAGTCCGATGGCGCACTGACACTGGTTCCTCGAAGTGTCTTCCTCTTGATTCATTATTATTTTCTTTCCTTTCTCTTGCGTATCTCGTTTGTCCACTCGATGCGTATCATGCTGAGGATTGCCACTTACGCTCGTTTACCTACTTACGCCATTGTCCTGCCCCAATGGTTAACAGATAACTACTTGTGATGGCATACAAAAATAATACACGCAATAATGATCCTAGGTACTGATAGGGTTATTATCTTTCGAAGACAATGACGATTATTACGCACTCAGGGCTATTTATAAGCGGAACACAATGACTTTGTTTTTGAGTAATACACGAGTAATGAACACCTTTCATCGAGCAGACTAGTTGGTAAGCGGATCGATTTAAAGTTTTGCGTTTTATCAATACGTAGTGTTTATGTATGTAATGTCTAATGGTTTCGTATCTGTGATCATGTTAATTCTTCTTTTTTTACATGAAACGGAGTGAAATTAATTTATTGTCAGCGATGCTTTACATGTGTTAGTTATTCTCTATGCAAATTAGGAGAGACTCTCGAGTCGTACATTAAGATCATACAGCTATGTCTACGATATCGAATTTATTTCGTTTAGTTTTTCGACTGTTTTTACTATTCGTTTAATTTCTCTTGGTTCAATTAAAAGAAATTGGAACTTTTGTATTGCTTACTTTGAAGGCTAATGTTCCAATTGATACTTGACAATTTTTTTTTTAATATTTCCTTTTTCGTGTGTTCCTTATTAATCCGCACGGTTCACACGTTTACGTCTTCCTTTCTCATTCTGGGTTAATTTAATCGGAAATTCCGCTGTGTTCATAGATAAGTGGAACGACGCGCATCGTGTTTATGTACATACAAGTTCTCGTACCGACTAACCTACCTAAAGTCTGTACACGAGTTGTACGTGTTCTTTTTTGACAGTTCAAAAGTATACACGTGTATGATCTTGCACTGAATCATATTTTATTTTTCGGTTTCAGCATATATTGTCGTGATGTTATAAATGGCCGTGTGCCATTTGCCATGGATTGCCTCGTTTGGGAATTATCAAAATATTAGACGGTACTCGCGGAATGGCTATACCTACGAAAATGACGTTTGCGGGCATTGCATATTTATATATTATACATATACATATATATATGTAATTTATATATGATTTAGTTTTATATTATATATGCCTATACGCGGTTTACTTTTTATCTCTATCTAACTCTGCGTTTAACGTTCGCGCTCCAAGCAATGGCGATCGGGCGACCTAAACTTTGTATAGCTCAATCGACATGCTTGAAGGGGCAGAATGAACTTAGCAGAGGCTGGAATGTAATTGCTGCCTTACCATTCTCTTTCGTCGATTCGCGTCGATTGAAAGATTTTAGACGGGCTACCGGTTAGAAACTATTACGTTGTTCTCGGGGAGTCACGGGATTCCTTTTTTATTTCAATTTTTTTCGCTCACTGGATATAGCCAGGAACTTAAAATGTTATTGTTGAAAAAACATGTCCTTACAACACCAGTGGTTACGGAAGGAAACATGTTAATGGGGCTTATATGCTGCACTTGTATCACGTGTTTAAAATGCTGACGTCATACGAGGATATGTCTGGTGTATAAAGACACACGATTCTGTGAGAATGTTTCTTCATGTTCTACAAGGCGGATGAAATATATCTTTTCTCATGAGAATTTAAAGAGGAACGTACATTTCGGAATTAGATTTTCTTCTCGAGTCAGCCTATTCAAGACTCGTGTCATACGGAGGTCTCAAAGGATTGTCGGTTTGCGTGGATTTTAATGAATTAAAAAAATTTTTTTTCAAGTTATTCATCGGGAGAGACGATAAATTATTTCATTTTATAGAGCATCGAAGAGACCAGCTGGCCATGTCTCCGACCCCATAAAGAAGTTTTTCTAAGCAACCCTTCCCCATGGCTCGGACCCTTTCTTGAATAATTACATTTAGCCTGTAAATTCGTACGTCCCATGGGATCCTTCGATGTATGTACCACATATGTGTTAAATGTATGCACGCCCCCGGAGGATCACGCTGACTCGCAAGATTTTCAACCCCATGCTTCTTCGAGTTTATCATCGTCGCCTAGAGCTCCCATGGGATCCCGCACTTTATTTATAGACGACCGAAATTCGTAACGTATGGTATAGTCGCCGTCGTCGGGATGTTTTATGGGAATTTTATGGCGTCAATTAAGAGTTTTATACTCTAGATAAGCCAACTAACCCCGTAAGACTCTATGGTATCCAGACTTCATTTATAGTTACTACGACAAAAATTACCCTAATTATTTTATAGTTTCCCATAGGCGTGTTTTAGGGATCCTCTTTTTTATGGACTGCATTAACGCAAAAGGGACATTGAAAAAAATCGAAATGGAAGAAACTTAAAGGAGACGCCCTACTTATTTCATGGTGTCCCACAGTGTTGTATTCATACCGTATCTATATTGCTTATTCATACCTGCATTTTTTTTTCATTTTCCTATGGTGTTCCAATGCAACCATATATCAGATTACTCATCCGTGACTGTGATATTTACGAAGTAATATCTTTGGACGGACTAAAAAATGTTATGGCGTTCCGTATTAAGAGAGGGCTGTATGCGACTGTGAACATAAGTTCTCCTTATGATGGTCACTGGCGATGTTCTTTTGAACGAAACAACACGAGATAATAAGGGGTTACCTTCTGGCAGCTGTGGCTTAATATCAAGCGAGAAAAATGCAGCAGTTATTTCGATCTGACCATGGGGGTCAGTAACGTTGAAGAGCTCTATATATGGCAAGACTGGTCCACTAGTAAAAGAAAGGAAGTAGAAAAAGAAGGAAAAAAACGTAATAGGAAAAGTCTTTCGACTCGATGCTTCCATAAGGACCGCTGCAGATAAACCGGAAAATCCTGAAGACAAGATCCTAGTCTGATCTTGGACTTTATTGCGCCCTACATTACTCGTTACCTTCTTGTGGATCACTGGACCTGCTCTCAGTCTCATCCATTACCATTTGTCAAGAGTTCAAATTGTGCTTCAACGTAACAGTAACTATTCGTATTGCGGAAAGACCATTTCAATTCACTCCGAGTAGTCGTTTGCTCAAAGACTCCATATTAAATTTCAATAAATAATTTTAACTCCCATATCCACCTAGAATCACTTTCCGTATACTCGGTATAGTTCTGCCAAGACAACGCGGAATTCTATTTGTCGATTCGCGTGCACTTAAACGCGGAGAAAGTTGTATTTACAAGACGCTCAATGGCCCGAGCGACGATCCACGAGTCTCACTCGATCAACCAATAGGACCGCTGGCAGCGACTGTTGGAAAACTCTGTACAGCCGATCAGTGAAGATTGCGAGGATTTTCAAGATTCCATGAATTTACATACAAACAATTGTACGCTCCAGTGTAAAGAAAACATAGTAAAAACCCTATGTAAAAGCAATGCTACGTGTATATTTGTAGCAAAGTACATAGTGGTCGTGACAACACCGAAGACAATGGACAACCTACGAAAGAAAGTTAGAGAGGGAAAGGAAAAGGAGAGAGAGAGAGAGAGAGAGAGAGAGAAAGGGTTAAAACAAATTGTGTGAAACCGGTCGCGTACGTGTCGTTTGTTCAGACGCCTTCCCCGCGCAATTCAATTTCCATTAAACGGCAGTATTTACACAGCTAGCCAGTGAGGAGGTTCTGAGGTGCCGAGCGAAGAAACGAGAGAAGAGAGCAAGACCAAAGAAGAGAGATATCAGGTTCCGAAAACTGGAAACTCGAGGCGGAAGGATAAGTTGGTAGTCCTGCAGGAGGATGAAGGACCGACGGACACATTGTCTTGCGACGAGCTCACACGTACCTGTGGAAGGGATGTTGCGCCGCAGAAAACCGTAATTATTGACAAAACGGGGTAGCTGCGGTACCGAGTGGTTGCTGTGCAAGAGACACGGTCCAGGATCAGCACCCTCCATTTCTCACGCGACACCTCGGTCTCTGGGTATGAGGGAGGAGGGTCGCTTTCAAGTTAAGGGGGTAATATTTGGGAGTGTATGTGGATGCATATATGTATAGAATCTATCAGTGAATCCATGTCCTATATATATATATATATATATATATATATATATATATATATATATATATATATATATATAATGTAA
>JASANN010000322.1:699097-734751 GCA_031762395.1 Calameuta pygmaea | reverse complement strand
TCTCTCTCTCTCTCTCTCTCTCTCTCTCTCTCTCTCTCTCTCTCTCTCTCTCTCTCTCTCTCTCTCTCTCTCTCCCCGTTACTCTATTATTGCCAACTGGTTGATCAGCTGGAATAAGTTCTAAACCGAGACTCTATTCTTACAATCGTATAGTACCAGTCAAAGGAAGCTGATTGGTCTCTAGGTGGAGCAGGTACGTATCAGGAATAGATACTCTACAGGCAGAGAATAACTATGCGCCAGGTTACGCCGCGTTACGGCACGAACCACCAGCCTAGCGTATCGGCTCGGCACAACGTCGTAAACATCGTAGGCTGCGACTTGTAAATTCTCTCCTGGCGTTTTAATGGTCTAGTACGCGCATGTATTAGTTACAGCGACATTAATAACTCTGCGAGAAAAGGCCTCCGTGCCGATTAATCCGAAACTTCGTTAGCGTTCTAGATTTCATGTCACGGAGCATCAATCTAAATGGCATTTTACGTGTTTACAACTTTACTTCATTATCGTTTTCACTTTGTATTAAACTTTTTTTTTTAAGAGATTCTACCACCCCTCTTTATAATCCTCCGACATCCTCGACTCTCGTATACCTGACTTATAATTCAGAAACACAGACCGAAACCGCAGGGCAGAGAACTCTGGGGTAAGTTTTCCTACAATAATTATACACTCCCATTCAAGTCGACCTTTTCCACCCTGTCCCTCTTCACCTACCTCCCCTTTCAGGACTGTCCTCTTAAATTTCGCCTTATTTATGTCCCAGCTAATGTATTCAACGCCCGTTTTATCCGCACCGTCTTGGTTTAATCTTAAACGGCCCCTTAGATCGCGCGACCCTCCCCCGACCAACCCCCCCCCTCACCCACCCACGCATCCTTCCTAGTTCGGATACGAGCCAACCGTGGCGACCTCTTCGTTCTCTCTTCGGCCTCTTCTTCCCCGCCTTCTCTCTCTTTCTCCCTCTCTAGTACTCACCAAAAACATGGAAATAACAGAGTCGCAGGGTTGTTCGCCTACGTGGAATTTACGTATCCTTCTTTTTTTTTGTAAAGTCGATGGGCGGATGGACTAGCGGAAGGCACAGTAGAAAAGCACACCTATAGCCAAAGAGAGATTTGCCTGCTACCGCGGGTGCAGCATAAATAAACAAGAGAGAGAGAGAGAGAGAGAGAAGACGAGACTGAAAGACTACATAGCGAAGGCGGGAGGAACTCGGGGGAGGGAGGGAGGGAGGTCTTGGAGAACAGCCGTGAGGGAGGAAGAGAAACAGACAGGGACGAAACAATGGCTTTGTGCACAAGGAATGAAATGAAATCTACAGTGCGGTAAATTAAAGTGCTCCGTTTTAATGCCGTTATAGGGATTACTGCTCTCGGTCTCCTCTTATACACCCCCCCCCCCCGCCTCATCCTCATCCTCCTTCGCTTCCTTCTTCCGAGGCTCACCCTTTAGCCAGTGTAAGTAAGAACTCGGAGTCTCGACCTTCTGCACTTCCCCCCCTCCCCCTCGGCCCACTATCCTTTCCTATCTTCATGACAAAGAATAGCACAGTCCACGAAAAGCAAGAAAGGATGTATCCACTTTTCGACATATGGAAATGAGTAAACACTTCCTATTGCCATACACCAATCGCAGTCAGCCCATTGATACACGTATGGCATAAAATTAGAGTAAAAGCTATTCCGATGATTTCCAATGTCATTTACAACGTATATGAGACTGTTAAAAGTAACTCTGCCCGTATCGATTTATAAATCGTGAAGGGTTGACTGTAAGTGTTGTTATGCAAGTCGCGAAGAGACGAGACGTAACGGTAGGTATAAGACTCCCTTGGCAAGAGAAGCGTCGCGACGCACGTATATACCGTCACAACGCAAGGTTATTCATCTGAAATTCTTGCAAGAGCGTCATTATTATCGCGAGATAGGAATCGAGTAAAGTGTCGGCAGTTGTTGTTGAAAAGGGGGATGCGTGCGTGGGATACGTACGTGCGTCGATTAAGACGTAGTATATGCATCATTGGAATTATGTAAATTGAAAGATTAGCCTAACAGTGTGTTTCGGAGAGACGTCACATACGGGAGTTCTGTTTTATGCGTGACTGTGTGTCGATTTCCCTTTACCCCACCGTCCCTCGATCCTTTCCTTCCTGCATGTACTTTCCCTCTGCCCTTTCCCTTTCTCTATGACTACGCTCGTTTATTCATCAGTTCCACGATTCGTTTCGCTCGACGTTTTATTAGCCTGTTGTTTTGTCCAGTCGATACTTTTTTCTTACCTGGATAACGTGTAAGCAGGACGTTCTACCCCTATGCCTACCACTTGGGTTCCAATCTTTTCCGCGCAGGACGAGCACGTTTTCATCACTTTAGACCCCCCCCCCCCCCAACACCTCTTATTATAGAGAACGTGGAAGTTGTGGATATTCCTGAGGAATTTTTATAAAACACAGAAATCGATTAGGTATTGGACGGTTAGGGGAGAATAATGACGGGTAATAATAAAACTACCATTTTTATCAATATAATGAACACGTCGGATACTCCAAGAAGGACTGGGGTGGTAGGGTCCAATGACTGGCTGGTTGACTATCTGGACGACTGGCTGGCTAGATAACTGCTTGGCCAGTGGCCACTCGCGAAATTCGCAGCCTCTCTAATATAGCCCACTCATAATCATTAATCACGCAGGACGGAGAAGTCCATGGCACACGCTGGAGGTGGAGATTGTTCTCTACCCACTTCCTGCCAGAACGTATAGCGTTTTTCACAAAGTGCTAAACCACGAAAAATTTCATTTAACGCGCAGCATCAACCTCCACGGATTATGATAATCAGTAGGGATCGTTGAAAAAGGAAAATTTTATCCACCCAAGTCAGTTCCAGTTCTTATCCTACCCCGTAGTCACCTAATTGCAGGTAGAGGGGTGTATTGTCAAATTTTGTAAGGACAAGTAGTAATGGCTCGGCTCTCGCGCGCGCATGCTAGACCCGTGGGAGGGGTGGGTGTTCTTCTAGATGTATCCTGGTAAACTATACATATAGGTATAGAACAATCTCGTGTGGAATACACGTCGGCCGCTAACCCAGCTGACCGGTCATTAATAAACCGAAGCCATTACCAAGCACGAGCAACCCCCGCGCCAGTTCCCCCTTCGCCACGCGATTGTGTGAGTTAGTTCTCCTTTCTGTGTAATCTCACGTGTATACATACATATATAGGTATACGTATAAGTCACCTACACTTATATCCAAAACCACTATCCTCAGAGCCTCCCTCCCGAATCCAGATATCCACCCTTACTCGAAGGCCTACACTGGGGGTAAAACGGGGAACTATCTGGCTACCGCTATACCGATGCTGGCTGAAGCTAGCAAAGGAGGTGGAAGCGGAGGAGAAGCCCCATTCGAGCAGTTATAGTGTTGCGACGTTGGTATGTCATTTATATATGTCCGGTCGAAATGACCCGTCCGTCCATCTCATCCCTTAAGCACGCCGATTAAAGTCAACTACCGGTATGTAAACTCGAACCACCCCCCCTCAGCCTTAGACACTTAGTTAATGAAATTCCGTCAATTGCTCGATGGAATATCGTGAACAAGAATTTATGGACGCGTATCATTTTTTAAATTACCTTTTATAGAAGATGATTCAAGGTAATACAGGACATTAACGACCCGTGGATATCTCGATTGCATACACGTTCAGGCGTCCCGACGCTGGACGGCGTCGACTAACGTCGTCCCGTGGAATTTCATGGCTGTCGCATTCAGCACTGGCATTTAATATATTGATGCAGAACGTCAGGCTCGCGTCGTGACGCGGTGACACGTAGCGTGCTATCGTAGCGCAGGGGTTGGTCATGCCCGGCATGGAAAGGAATGCGAGAGCCCAGGGACATGCTGACGCCGACGTCGACGTTTCCTTTGTTGCAGCCTCCGAGATTTGAGGGAAAATAATAGCGTGACCTATGAGAGCTACCGTCCGCATTGTCAAGTTGATGGGCGTGACGTTATAGCCATGCTGCTCAACCATGATTCTCATAAAACACTTTACTTAATTTTTTTTTATGCTTTTTGCTATATTCCTGTCCTATTTAATTTTAGACTCGTGACTGACCGGCTACCATCAAATTATTCACTTTGTAGCTCGTTCCTATAACGAGTTTAATCGTACGATTAGCATATGACTGTTACTATTGGAATCGATCGATATGACGTCAGACGGAGTTGACGCGGGGCCAATGACTTTAATAACGTTTTTAGGTTTTTTAGAATATTTTTTCGATCGAGGGGTAATAGGGTATATTATATTTACACAAGCCCCCAGAATAAGGGATGGCGTGTGTTGATACTGTGAGGGATGATCGATTTCGGGATTTGGGACGTTGAGAAAATTCATGGTAGGGTGGTTAGGTTAGGTTCGAAGAAAAAAAAATTTAACATACGTACTAGTTATGTGTGAGCACTTACTTTGATTCCGTCGGAGGTTTGAAAAGTTGTTGAAAAGTTTGTTGTCGTGAGGCCGACAGAAAGGCGAAGCCCACGTGCTCAGGCCGTTACATCAGGAGCTGAAAAAAAAAAGTAGCTGAGTAGAAAAACTTGTTCTTGTCAAGAGATGGGTCGCATGACACCTGTTAGGCTGCAATTTGATCGATAAGTATCCAAAACACCTCGGTTCTCCTTATACTTTTATGAGGGTTGTTGCTACCCTTGATATATCTCTTATACCTATATGATCCATCTCGTGCGAATATTCTATTCATATTACCGGTAAGGGTGACACACGTTGCTTTTGATACACTTTACAAGTTTTCTTTTGTATTTTAGATCAAGGGTAACACCATGAACTACCCGATAGATATTGACTGGTATTAATGATTTTTTGGATACCTTATTTTGGAAAATTCAAAAAGGTTTTAAATTGTGTAATATTAAAATTTTTTTTAATTTTACGACTATGTCACTATCTGGGATAATTTGTCGCGAGGGTATCACATGAATTTCTGATAATTGAATTCAGGGTATTTTTTTCGTAACCGTTCCTATAGATTTGAAAGCGAACTGATCGCCTCTGCAACAAACGAGAATTCACACCCTTCTGATACGCGCTTTCCTCCCTGCGGCTATTCTCCACATATCTAGCAACTCTCATTCTCCTGAAGCTCTCTATATCCGAACACAAAAACCAGCTTTATTTGCGGCATGGAAAGGGAGTCTCGATACGTAACCTAGGACATAGGGGGAACTTCCACGAAATCCATTGCCACCCTTCTGTCTCGTGTCATCTTTTTATACCATCGTTTTTATGCCCGCCACACGTCTCTATATAGTCGCGCCTATACTGTCTGTATGCTGAGAAACGCGTGACGTTTCTTTCCACGTTCACGTACTTGGTACAAACCGCGGGGTATCCACGTCAGAGTCTCGAGGGACTTACACCGATTCTCAATAACTATCTGTCATTTTTTATCCCAAGGGTGATGGATTTATCTATTACACCGAGGGATCCAACATTAGCCCTTATATTTATATATAGATAAATTTCAAATTTTCGTGAATTTTTAAACTTTTTTTTTCGATGATGAATATTCAGAGATTTGTGAAAAAAAAATCAATTTTAAAAAATATACCCTCCACTGATCACGATTGATTACACCCCTGGAATTCGGGACGAAATGATTGGCGAGTTTTAAATCGGTCTATAAATATAGCTGGACATCAATAATGCAGCCACTCTATATCAATATATGGAGAGAGACGCGAGGTTATGTATCAAGGTAATGGCGGTCCGGGGGTAGCTCGTCGGAGGGTGAACTCGCGGAGTATTGCGGGTTCCATACTGCGGTTGGAATGTTTCATCAAATATTTAAGGGGGAGTCCTCCCTATATACACCTATACCCACTTCCCTCCCACTTTGGTCCTTCTATCAGATACGCTTCAAAATTCACGTTGATCGCCGCCATGCCGTCGATCGGAAAGCTTCTCCAGCATCCAGCAAAACTTTACGAACCGTTCAGATGGAAACCTCGCCGTTACCACAAGCACCCATACTATCTCCATCTAAACTCTCTCGAGAGCAAAAACATTTCTTTGAAGATCCTTTCCTCGCAGCATCCGGACCGCTCCGCACCAATCAACTTCATCATTAACCCATGATTATGTACTGACCATTTTATTCATATAACTTCATCACCTTGTTGGCAATCATATGCAACAAATATGACTTTTAAAACAACATCAATCATCATTAAAGATGCTCGAGCAGCAATGATCCACATAGTCATCCGGCTATCTGGCTCTGGTTTACCAGGATGCTTCTCGCCACTCGAAACAATAATGTCTACCTCGATTTGCGAAGGAGCCTCGAGGGAGGCATGCAAAGTGACAGGAGTCGAGGGCAGCTATGAAATATTAAGGGAGTTCCAAGTGAGAGTCGCTCCCTAAGGTTCTACCTTTCCGGATGCTTCCTCCTCAGCGAATCTCGTACGAATCTTAGATCGTTGGTGGTCGACACCTGACCCTACTGCCACCTACCTCAAATGTTCCGCAAACGAGAGCCGTTATAGCTTCCAAACTTTCCAAGAGGATGCCGTTAGGCCTCCCGAGAGCTGAGGCTAAACTAAGGGAAAGTCAGGTTGACGCCCGGCATCAGACGCTTATGCGGCGAACCAGACTGTCAGCGGGGATGGAACCGGGAGAAGTTAAGGAATGAGGTAAATGCACGTAGGCAGCAAGGAAAGCAGCTAAAATATCTCGTTTATGGCAACGTGACCGTACGAGGTTCAAGTGCGTCTCGCATATGTAATTCCTATAGTCATGTTAGAGCCGCCATTACAGTAATGTATCGCACTGCTAGCGGGTCTTAAACTTACACGAGTCCAATTCGTCTCGTCGATTGGCCAGAATGTGGGAACTGACTGTTGCGTCTCTCGCGCGCACTCGGTCACAAACGATTTCCCACACGTATGGTTATTCTTTTGTTGGCTCACACGGTCTGTCAGGTGTTCTTTTAAAGAAAGGAAGAAACACGAAGAAAGCTTATGCTTGTAGCAGAAGCTTGCTCCGCTCCGACAGCCATACTAGCCTCTGGCTAGTGGCTCAAACTTTGCTAAACAGTACCGTAGGCTACCATTATGGTACCCGAGAAGTCTTCGTTGTCCTCGAGTCGAGAGGGCCCAGGGAGCAGTGGGACCTAGAGGTCCTAGAGGGAATCGATAGAGTAGCCAGGGTCAGATTGCTACGAGTAGCCTCGACCTTCGAGGGCAATGAGGTGAATTCCAAGCGTGAAGGGGTTACTAGTCGTGTCCTAATCTGTATTGCTGGATCTCGCGTGTTCCTCCCACTTCTCAAGATTCATCTCTCTCTCTCTCTCCCTCTCTTTGGTCCACCCATCCTCCCTTAACTCGGAAACGTGCAACGGAGATACAGATGGATAAATCCATTGGATAGACTTTGAACGCGAAGGCACCACTTTTCGCCATCCTCCATACCCAGGACCATGGACCAAACTCTAGGAAACGATCTGACTCGTCCTTTAACGCGTTACGTTCGATTCCACCGATGCCTAATTCGAGTTTCCTTATACTTGCTCGCCTAACCAGCATTTTCACTGATGAGTGGGAGCGAGAGAGCAAGATCAGATTCCCAGCCTCTTCCCCATCAAGTGTGCGCATTCGACTGTTGTCCAGTAAGTCCCTGATCTCCAACTATTCCAGAGGATTACCAACTATTCTCGAAGACGGGACCATCTGGGATTAGAGAGGACTTCTGTACTAGTATACATATATATAATACTGGCTCTTCCTCTCCCCCTCCCCCCATCCTTAGGACCTTCTACTTCTAGAATCACATATAGGAGAGTTCTACGGCCACCCTCACTCCCCAAGCCAATATCAATTATAAGAGAAGACAAGAGCCTGCAATCACGCCCGGGCAGACCTTAACGGATCAAAGCTCTTTGCCTGCCTTGCGGCTCCTAGGATCAACTACTTTTTAGATAAGAAATACTTCAATTAACTCAACCACCGCAGGCAGCGTCTCTATTCTATCTGTCTTGTACTTCCATCGATCCATCCATCTCTCTCTCTCTCTCTCTCTCTCTCTCTCTCTCTCTCTCTCTCTCTCTCTCTCTCTCTCTCTCTCTCTCTCTCTCTGGTGAGATGTTGTGAGACGACGTAAGACTTACAAAAGGATTTCGATGCATCCTACGATTTAAGTGGCTCTCCAAGAAGGGTCTTGAGTTTTCACGAAATTTCGTGCCTCAGTTTAGTCTCGGTTAAAGCGTTTCCTGTCGTCCGCGACCTTTGTAACTGCGTGCGCTTGTCGCAACGTAAACACAGGACGCTTTTGTGGATGCGCAGAAACGACCAACCTCTTCCCTCTCCCATGCGCAGCCATTACTCCCCTTTACCACATGTGCCTCGCGCACTGACTTATTTCCAGGAGGGAATATATTGTCAGTCCTTTAAAATTCAATATTTCACTCGCCATAGGCAGGATAGGTTTTATATAGAAATACCATAGGACATTTATTTTTCTGTCGCTCGAGGCAATTTTTCCTATTCTACTCTCAAAGCTATTCCCTTTTCTCGGTACGATTCTCGATTTACTTGCTTGACCATGGTGTATGTATATATAAATATATACGTGTGTGTCTAGTGAATTTTACCACCCTTACCTACAACCCCATGGATTCTCATATGCACTTAGTTTTCATTGGCGCTGGCCCGTCCTATGTAATATAATATATTTGCTACTGTGTGGCTCCCCACGGGACGAGATACACGTACGCGTTTCTTCTTTCATCCTTTCGAATGACTTTTCTTCCACTCCCCCCCTCTTCCTCCCCCACCCTGCGCAACTACTTACTTTTTTCTTCATCCTCATTTTCACCGTGACACTTCGCCACTCTGGGAACGAGGTATTATTTCCCTTGAATTTTCGCAGTGCCGTCGTTAAAAGCAGCGGCAGCACAGCGTGAAGCAAAAGCTGGGTAATCCTATTTTTTTCCTGATTCACGGTAATCCGCATTGGATCCATACGTGGACGCATGCATACATGCATATGCTGCAATAAATATTTAACGGCAGCGCGTCCGATCGGCGCCGGGCGCGGTTTTACGGGGTGCCCAACTCTATATCTCATGGGATGGAGAGCAGAGGCGAGGGGGGCGAGTTCCTTTTTTTTCTATTATGCCGTGATTGTTTATTGACGAAGTGGACTCTATGGACCGCGTAGGGGTGGCTGGCTTGTCCTCGGGTTCTTCGGGTCGAGACATCTATTACTTTGTTGTTTGCCTTTTTTCGGTATTCGCAGAGCGGCAAGATGTGTAAGTGCAGGATAGAAATAAGAGCAGGGTAGACATAGGGGGGTGAGAAGGAAAGTCGGGGCTGGTCACTCGGCCGGGGTATAAGCGAGGGGTTGGAAAGTTGGAAATGCGCGTGGGTCAGGGGTGTTTCGCTCGTCCGGTCACTCGCGTCCCAAGTGTGCAATGCTTCGTGCCATAGATCACGCAATATCAGTTGTCAAGCCAAGCAGAGACTATAGCACGGTACTATATATATACAGATACTATAGGAACGGTAGAACGGCAGAACGAGCTATGGGGCAGCCAGAGAGTGTTGCTGGGGTTGGGAATGGGGTAGGAGGTGGGTCGCAGGGCCGCCGACTGGACACCGACTGTCCCCGAAGTGCGAGTGATGAGCCCCGCGAGAGTTGGCTGAGAGAGTCCGTAGCCCATGCAAAAACGCTCACTCCCCCGCCATCGGTCCCCCCGCCCCCTCCCCAGACCTTTCCGCTTCCACCTTTTTCCTCTTTATGGCGTTGGACACATAAAAAGGAATATCTAACGAACTCCGATAATTTACCGCTCTCGCTTTCTCTCGGCGTTCCGGGAAAACTTTTTTATCGGACGAGGGAGCGTTGGGACGAGAGAGACAAGGGATGCGGCTGCTACCGACTCTACCACTTCCACTGCCACTGCTACTGATCCTGGTGGCAAGGAATTGCTAGGGGTATGGGAAGGGGGGGATGGTCGGTTTTTCACCGTGGAAGGAGGTCGATATTGTTTGATGGGACTTGGTCCTCCGCCGCGTTTTCCCTGCAGACCGTGAATGCGAAATTGCTCGCCCGCTCTTCTCGATTCCCGATACCCGATTTGCCCCCTGACTTATTTATGTGATTGCCTCCAGTCGATGTAAAACAATGTTCCACTGTGTAAGGGGGATTGACGTGGATTTGTCGAGTTCCTTGGGGGTCATTCGATGGCCAAGAGGCGTCCAGGAAGAACAACGAGAATCGCTATAAAACTAGACTACGAGTTTAATATTTACACAGGAAATATTCGCCGTATGATAATACAAGCATTTATGACGTCGGCCACTTTGAAGGCGCTTAGGTGTTGAGAGATAGAAGAGAGGATTTCACTAGAGGCAGAGTATACAAAGCGCGACAGAAATTCTATAATTAAATTAACAATGCACCACGTGGTCAAGTCGAGCCGACTAGAGTGTCTTTAGATATTTAGGAGAGTGTTTATACGCGAGGGAGAATGAAAGAAAGATAATACGGTGCTTGGTCACTTTCTTTTTCATATGAACAGTTTGACACCATCATCGTGGAAATTTCATCTTAATGCGTCGTCTCTATGGAAACTGCACAGATCGACATTATGATGCATACGTTGCAGTTTCATAATGCTTGGTGGTACACGGAGAAGTTAGAGTTAGCAAAATTGGATATTTTTAAACATGGTTCAAATTTCTTATTGATGGGTTATCGATGATTCAGCTGTTCTATCCGATCAACAGTCAGGAGAGAAACGGAGCGTGTCATATTCTTAGGCACAAACAGTTTTTATTGGGTCGTATTATTTATACGCTGCGTGGATTCCTTTTAATCTTACGTCAGTTGATTTATTAGCATGCAAGAATTTATGTGTTTATCTATCGCATCTGGGATATAATGTTTGCCATGTTTCTGGCTATTTCGATGAATACGAGAGGGAACGTTTTCACATATTCCTCTGATGGTGCTCGTTCCTTCAGCCTCTCCCCAACCCCCCTCGTTTCTTCATTCTTAGAATCTTTCATTGCGGAAATGATATTTTGCGATCATCGAGACGATTCTACAGCTGTGAGAACCTCTGTGCAGAAAATTCTCCTAAATATATACACACATATATATATATATATATATATATACTTTCCTGGGACCCTGAAAAATATATATATGTATATATAGGCGTCCCAGGAAAGTTTAGAGTTTAATTTGCCGTAAAATTATTGACGGAAGTCTGAGCGAGCACAAATCATAACGCTCCGTGAATCCGGACTGGAGAAACCGAACGAGAGATCCTTTACATTCGTTTCTCCCTTTAACCGCCCCTATCGCCCCTGTCACCCCATCCTACAACTATTGGTAGATTTTCAAGCAGCGCACAAAAGTATCAACAAGAACCGTGGACTTTATAAGAAACGAGATACTGTTAAATCTCTTTACTCAAATATCGCCAAGTCCAATTAATCCATGTATATTCCAATTTTAAATTAATACCAACACCCCTTTTCGCCCTCTACGGTATATTGAGATTTTCATTTAATCATTTGTCTTTAAGTTTCTCCAGCCATCCCAACTGTATTAAATGGTCGTTCGAGGGGTTAAGCTCAGGGTCAGTAAATTCGACTGGATAAAAGATTTCACTAATTTGTATTTGTTCTAGTCGCAGCGTCCCTTGAAAAGAATTCGGACAAGTATGAATCCAGTGACTGAGAGACGTAAAGGATTAAGGGTGAAAGCGAAGGGCTAAATCATTCGGAGGTTTGGCACGGCTGGCTGAGCGAGCGTTGCTTTAATATGAAAATTGCTCAATTTCGCAGACCAAGGAGGGGGAAGATGTCGAAATTCGCCAAGGGTTTCACGTTGGCTCAACTCATTTGCAAATAAGCATTTGACCCGACGAAGCGTAACTCGAGCTCAGGTCCTGCTAAGATGCGCGCTAATGATCATTGCATATCAGCCGCCGAATGACTGCAGCCTACTTGCTTCGTGCGGGCTGATTAAATGGCATCCGAGCCTCCACCGCCTTGGAATTCTCTGCATAGTCTTGGAAATTGCGAGCTCCTGCGATTTTCACTGTGCCTCGCCCTAAGGAGCCTCGTAAGCACACTCACGAAATCCCCAGCCGTGTGTTCGCATTTACATTGAAATTCGCATTGGAACTGGCATCGCCATTCGAATTCGCATACGCAATTTCTACCCGTGCCCGAAAATCCATCAAATATAGGAGGGTGTCACCCTTCGTTCCAATCAAACCTCATAAACATCTACAGCCATAAAACACCCTTTAAAAATGAATTCGCCTGGCAGGCAGATGGACGACGCACTAAAGCTCAAGTTTGTTTTCTTAAAATTAAATAATATTTGTATGACAAACCCAAGCGTATCAGGGCACGGATTTACGATCGCGACGCCAGCGTCGACGGCTGCGACGCCCGGCTTAACGAGCTACTAAGCGCCGACACGTACTCTTTTGATGCGCTGCACTTTGTCATCTTTTATTTATTTTTTTTTTTTTTGATAGCTGTTTCGCTACGCCAACAAACTACAAATTTGTCGGTTCTGTACCAGATCAAAGTAGCTACACGGTACAGTGACTTTCTATTAATTTGGCAAGGATTATTTGGACTTTCGAGAATTAATGGTAGTAATCGAAAAAAAAAAAGTAACAAAGAACATTTGCGTAGACGTGCAAAGTAAAAGAAAGCCTCCATAGGCCTTTAAAACTTTAGCGAGTCGATCGTCATTGGTTATCGTCCGACTGGCGCTGCTGCACCGACAGCGGTGACTAATTGTCGCTCATGTTAACGGGTAGCCCGTGGCACAGGGTGGCAAACATAAAAGGGCTTCCATGGTAGCGTGCCAGGAAGAAAACGGCCGCGGAGGAGGGAGCGGGCCATGACAACGTGGCTACCTCGTCGGTACGAGCGAAGCTTCTGCATTAATGCAGATGTCGGCCGCCACTTCAAAGCGGTATCGCTGCTGGTCTAACAGTATGACTTACAGAGCGGCGCGCGCACCGATTACCCTCGTAAAGTCAGCAACCGGGAGATTACGAGAAGAAGTGAAACGGGGTTAAAAGTGGATGGTGGTAGAAAAGTGAGAGAGAGAGAGAGAGAGAAAAACAAGAGAAAAAGAAAATACCTAGTACGACCCAACACACTGCATAGCACTTGCACGTAGCGACACAGGGGGGACATCCATGTCAGTCTAGTAAAAAAAGGACAGAGGATGGCACCGACCTAGAATTCAACTATGGCTGTTTATCTTCTACTTTTATGTTAGATTTATGGGGAGGCAAATGGAAGAAAAACATGACTGGCGCGTGTTTATTGTCGACGTGCGCTCCAGCCTCGCGTTCTTCGTGGTCCTCTTGGTCCTCCTGTGGTCCTATAGTCGTCATCCGTATTCCATGGTAACATTTTCTTTGCTCCCATAGGTCACCACTACGTTCCTCACCTTTCCCTGACTCTCTTGACTCTACGGTGGAATCGTCAGCATCGTCATGAGCCGCGACTCCGGCTGTATTACTCGGGTAGAGTGGATCGCCGAGGATCCTCCGTGCACCCGTTCAAGACACGTAGAGGAGTAAAGAGGCAAAAGAGCTGCCGGAGAGCAAAGGCGATATGTGATTCCGTACTTTCCTCTTTCCTATCTTTATGGCTTCCACGTCGGTAAGGTAAATACGAAGAGAACGAGAGGAGCAGGGAGAAGGTCGGATGCAAGAAGGTAAGAAGAAAGGGTGGGGACGACAGCCACTGTACGAAGAGATCTGACCGTTATTTAGTTAATGACTGTTCTCTCGCTTACAGGCGCTGCCAGCCATGCACCATGGAATACAAGATCGTGTTTGAGATGCTCTCGGCGTGTGCTGCTGGACCTCTATGCTGAATGCTGGACGCTCGACCGTGGATCCGGGTTCGGACCGGACGCCAGGCCATTCCATCCATGTACCCATGTCCTATACATTACTAGCCACAGATCGAGGCATTTTACTCCCTGGCAAACGTTTGGCTAGTAGGACAAAGCCGTACCAGAATTGCATCTATAGCTGTCGCTTTCTTCGGCTCTCTCGACGGTGCAGCTATAATTGGTGGAAGGTGCATCGCCGCGGCTCATCGGCCGTGCCAGTCAAGCGCGCCGTTCACGAGATGGGACAGTCGCGAATGAGAGGGAGAAAAGAGAAAAAGAGACGGGGAGATCGGTGACGAGGAGAACAGAAGAGAGTAAAATCGTATTGGATTTTTCTGCCTCTCCAACTCACCATCCCCTCGCTACTTCTACCTACTAGCGTCAACCCTACTGTACTGTGGCACTAAGAACGTTCTATGTAGATACGTGGAATGGACGGGCAGATACCCATATAGCCAGTCCAAGGCACATCAGCCGCTGCAAATAATTGACATTGTTTGTAGCAATTTGTGTCGCGAAGCTGCGCACAGTCGAGCACCAGCGAAGCGCGTATGTACAGTATCGGGCAGCCTGCGGTGGGGATAAGTGACACCGGGGAGATGAAGGGAGAGGGTGAGATTGCTGCTGAGGGTGATGAAGGGAGGGGAGGAGAAGAAAAAAATTTCCGCGGAGAGAGAGAAAGAGAGAGAGAGAGAGAGAGAATCTGAAGAGGGTAAAGGAGAAGGGGTCAGAGAGTGCCTTCCGACGTGGTGTATAATAAGTCTCGGTAGCAACAATTGATTGTCTCTGTTTTTCTTGTAATCTATTTATAAGGCTCGATGTTACACTCGAGCGGTGAGAGAGTAGAGAGGCTCAGAGAGAAGAGAATAAAGGACAGTAATATCCCCCTTGGGGAGGTAAGGAGGTGGGGACCACTAATATCGGAACATCGACGAGCAAGTCGACTCGAGGCTCGAGCGAGTTGGATGTTTAATTAGGAGCCGACGAAGCCAAGCGCAGGAGCAGCGCATTCAGCACGGATAGCAGCACACGGCAGCACGAGTGAGGGACGGGGGAGTGGAGGGAGAGTGGGAGTCGGATAGAGAAAAGATTGTCAGAGGGGGGGGGGGCGGAGTGAGGGTGGTAGGAGGTGTGTGCCACGAACTCAAACAGCACAGTGCAGCACAGCATCGTCCTACCTACCTTACCTGGGAAGTCTCCTCCACCTACCATAACCTACGACGGAAGGGCACGATGCGCCAAGGAATTGTCTGCGATTTTGTTTTAGCTCGCTTGGACTCACTGGCGTCCCGACGCGATGTGCCCACTACGGCCTCCCCACGTTTGCTCCCTACCACCCTTTTCTTCGCCGCGATCACACTCATCGATTTCTCACACTCGATTCTCTATTTGCCCTGGCATCCTTTCTGTACTCGCGTTCGTGTACTCTTTCGAATACTATACTACCATCTTTTGCATGGGGATCTACGTCTTCGTGCACCTAGGAGTAGAAGATAAAGCAACCGCAAAGGCGAGAGAACGCGAACGAGACATAGCGTGAACATCGAGAAATTCTGATAACACGGAAATTCGAGAGAGTCTCGAGATACCAGAGGTGGAGGTGAAGGGAGGATTTGGAAGACGAGAGGAGCTTGGATGCTGGAAGGAGTCCGGAGGACAATAGAAAAGTATTGTCCTAGAGAAAATAATTCCGGCATCGCCGTGAGTGGGTATTGTTTGCTCGAATGTCTTTGGGTACCGTCGTCCTGATCCAGGAGAAGAGCAGACCCTCTCGGCACTTGCCACTTCCGGTATTTTTCCTTTCTCGCGAGTGAATCTGCGAACGGAAACTTCATGTTGCTGCTGGCGATTCTCGTGGAGATTCTGGCGAAGCGAAGTTGTCTATGTAAGGGTGGTAGCATGGACTGGTGAGCGGAGTAGTCGCAAAGAGGATTTGAGGAAAGGCTAGGAAAAATCCAAAGTCCTCTGGTTTGGTAAAAAAAGAAGTGACGCGGGTGGTCCATGCCTGATGGTGGATATACCTATGTTCGCAAAGTGATATCAGGCTGCTACCCGGGAGATGCGATATCCTCGCGTAGACGACGATGAGGATGAGGATGAACATGAGAAAGTCTTAGGGCACTAGTGGATACTTAGCTTGAAAGAAAAGATTTGAGAACCAGGACCTCGAGGAGGAATGGTTTTTGGGGTGGTCAGGATGTGGAAGCTGTTTTTTCATCCTTCAGGAAAATGTATGAATCCTGTTGTAGAGGCTTTGCGAGTGTGCGGCTAATGGCTGCGGAGGAGTTTTCTCCGTCCCTAAATCTACCCCTCGCTACATTCGACTCAAGCTACCCCGAGTGTGGGTGCGTATATAACTGGCAACGGAAGGAGCACACCTATCCAATTGCCACTAGTAACGTTGCTTCCCACCTCCCATTCCCTCTTGACCACCTCGCCACTTCGCCATCTCACCATCTCACTACCTCACCACCTCACGGACGTGTAGCAGTATCGCAGTATCGCAGTAACCTGGACTCATACTCGTACCCAGCCCTTGCTACCCATACATCCCTATTCGCATGGCCATACCCTCAGTCTCACACTCATACATTTCCTGGGCTAACTGGAATCTCATTTCATGCCGGAAACCCCAAAAGGGATTAACGGCCGCCATTTTATTCGTGCAGGAGAGTCCGGTTTTAACTTTCGCGATGGACCGTCCGATACGAGCGTCTATTAAACCGATTACCGACGGCCAAGCAACCCTGAAAAGGCTTCGCTCTCGGCGAAAAGAGTTTTCACCAGAGAATCGGCCGACTGCCATCGATGCCCATCATCCTCTCGTATCAGAGGAATGATGAGAGCTTTATCTTCTACACCTTTTTTTCCATCACCACCTTTTATCTCGTCAAGTATACCGATCGAGTAGCTCGCACGAAGAAAAAAGCTCAATTTACTCGACGCTAGTTACGTTATGGTTGAAGAAAGCAACGATTATGCTCTTTTGAAGATTCTCATAAGTCCAGTTCTCATAAGCGTCTTCGAAGATAATCAATTATTAGAAACACGTGTTCTGGCCGTTCTCGCTCGCTCTCTCTCTGATCTCGCCGAGCCCTTCCACGAAACTCGCTCTAGCGCATTGCAAACTCTTGAACCTCTCAAACGCTTCATGAACTCCCTTTACGTCCTTGTACATGCATTGCATTCCTCCAAGTCACGTTCATACCGCCAATGAGAGACTCTGCTCGATTATCCAATTCCATGGAAACTCCAGTAGACTCTAGCGAACATCGCCACCAGAGTCTCCCGAGTCTGATTCTCCCGTGAACGAACAGATCGCGGACATATGCGCCGCTGTAAACTTGGGCAATAACGATAATTGTGTAATTAAGGGGTGGCCGAGTGCAATTCGAAGGAGAAACGCAGGATGAACGTAGGGTGAGTCCAGCTCTGCAGGGGTCAGCAAAACGAGCGCTTGACCCCAGACTAGACCCCAGCACTGGCTGACCCGCGTTATACGTCATTAGAGCTCTTGCTGGAGCACTCAGTTTCGTGGGAGCAGTAGAGAGCAGTGCCAGATGCTTCAGCCTCATCGTTACTCTCATTCTTACAAGAACTGCAAACTTCAGTAAGTATAAAACGGAAAAGTAATTTTTCAAAAAAAAAATTCAAAAATAATCAAATGCCAGACATGCTGTCAATCATCCAGCAAAGATGTCTCGTATGATCGAGTCTACAGATATGTGTCCACAGACCATTAGGATGTCCATGGTCTTCCTGATTGGATCTGATATCTATGCATCGGAGAGAGACAACAGGAGAGAAAGAGAGAGAGAGGACGATTTGCGAGGGAGCGCATTCGGAACATCACGCTACGCTGATGATGATTGCAGTCCCACATGTCCAGGCTCACGCTCATCCACTAAACTCGCTCCCTCGGGAGTCTGTTCCATTCTCAAGTCCACTTGGACCGATGGACCGTACCGTGCCACTCTACATCCCTCAGCAGTAGCAGCAGCAGCAGCAGTACCACCATCGTCTATAGTATCGGCAGAATCGGCAGCATGGCCAACATCGCACACTACTCCCATCGCTTGAAATCGCACTTCACCCTTGACAAATCAATTTGGACATAACGTTGTAAACATGAAATAGAAAGAAGGGAGTTTACACAGACTGGAATGACTTCAAGTCCATCTTTTCTCGCTTGCATCTACGCTTTTCAATTCTAGTAGAGTAAGAAGAATTTGCACGGGACGTATGTTGGGTTTTAGTGTATCTTTGAACGAGGAGATGCCGATAAAATCCATCCGCCTGATTCCATAGACTGGATGGACTTGCTGGACTGGACAGTCACGATGGACACCACTGTCTCTGGGAATGGCGTATAAAATATGCAGCTGCTGATTCCCGCTAACGGGATTTTCATGGGATGCCTGCGATGGGAGAGTGAAAGAAGCCTGATGATTATTGAGAGATGCATCTGCTTGCCTGCAGAATGACGATGCACGCACTCAACCTCTAGTAAGTAAAGGAATAAATAATTTAGTTGGATACTTCACCGAGTGTCTCATGATTGACACCCGGTTCTTACGCCCTTTCATCATCGATGAACTCTGTTCAGCGAGTAGTAAAGACATTGTTACGTCATTGTGATCTCTACCAGCGCTGAGATTAGGATCAGTATCAGCTCAAAGACGAGACTTTAGGGCGTTTTATCTAGGTACGCGAAGAGGCACTCGAAGCTCCATTCGCAGGGTAGTAATTGAAATGCTACTCGAACCAGAAGTACGCTCGAACGTGCAGATAGTCCTAGAAGAGGAGACTGATGATGCGCACTGATCAGCATGGATGAGCACCCAAGTTCAGATACATTCACAATCAGAAATGCCCATGGCGAACGTATTACGGTGAGGAACTTTTAATCGACACTTATCGGCGCATGCATCTCGTGCAATAAAGTGCATCGAACAATACTCGCATCAAGATAAACATAGATGGAAAAAATTGACCCAAGTCGCAGTCGTTTAGAACATAGAAAAATTAGGATCCCTGATAAAGGATCGTGCGGAAGG
Organism: Calameuta pygmaea; assembly: GCA_031762395.1. NCBI lineage: Eukaryota > Metazoa > Arthropoda > Insecta > Hymenoptera > Cephidae > Calameuta > Calameuta pygmaea. Next base: position 715,720 of record JASANN010000322.1, on the reverse strand, counting down.
GTTCGGAGCACGTCCAATGGTAGAAATGTAATTTCATAAGTGGACTGGGTGGCTGGCTAGATGGCTGGATGGCTAGCTGGCTCGGGATTAGATAGTGGAGTATCGATCAGGCGGACACGCCTAGACATAAACCAAAGAGAATCGTGTAGCACGTCCGTGGTAACGTATACGTCAATACGTGTAATGCCTGTAGTGAATCAGTAGCACAGTACGCGCAGCGGTGCTTCTCTCCATACCGTGCTGTAGGTACTGTGCTGCAGTGCTGTATCGTAGGAACACATACCTTTATACGTATCCCATCGTACGATCCCATGGTCAGCTCACGAGTTTCAGGCAGCAGTTTGGTTTCCCGGTAGCTGTAGGGCTATAGCCTTCGTCTATACGTATAGTCGCGAGGCCAGGATTAGTGCTGATTGGTCCAGCGTTGGCGTGATTAGAGATGTTATCAGGTAGCTAGACCAAATGCTCTCTCACCACCGTCTATACCTTCTACCTTCACGTTCACCTCCAATTCTGCCCAGCTACCCTTTCCCATTCGGTGTAGCGGCGTACGTACATATATTCACTATACTCCTAGTTCGGTCCTCTTCCTCTAATTCTCATTCTCATTCCTCCCATTCATACGCTGTAGGTACTGGCACTCAGCGTTAGCATTCACGCATGCGCACGTTTCGCTAGGCCGAAGCTTTTTAAAGCCGATCGCCCCGCTCGAGAATCTCCGGCGCGTTCCATTAATCCTAATTTCTCAAAACCACCGCTACGTCCAATTAAATTTCGGCAGAGTCAAAACCCGGAAAAATAACGAGGTCTAATCGTTGCGAGTGACTCGAACATCGTGCCAGTGTCATTCGTTCACGTCGTGCCATCTGCGAGCGAGCGAGCCGGGAGGAACTGGAAGATATGGTACATGAAAAAGGAATGACGATAAAAGTGAGAGGAGAGAGTAAGCAGGAGAGAAATAGAGGAGCGAAGAGAGAAGCCAGGGTGACAGCTTTATGAAAACGAATAACCCTTGAACTTTTTGGACCGGCGGTTAAGTGTTAGCGGCACGAGAGAGTACCATCCAGTTCTACTCTCTCTCTCTCTCTCTCTCTCTCTCTCTCTTTCTCCTTTAGACTCCATAGCTCTATATCTCACGGTGTAATATGGTTTGGCCCTGTTTTATCCCGGCGTCTTCCTCCTCTCTCCCCACCACTAACTATTCGTCATAGCCAAGTCTCGCGACGCCGAGCAGCGCGACGCGTCCGGAGGCTCATTAGCGTCTGACGCGGGACACGCGTTCCGCTTAAAAAGCTCCCTGTCATAAATATAACTTAGCGTTGTAACTTATGAAAAATTTGTCAGGTCTTAGATGCCAGACAGATTGTCCGTCGTTATGCTCCCAAGACGCTATAGAGAGTTTTAGCGAGCGTTGGGACGCTTTACGGTAGCATAGCTTGGGTCATACTACCCATTATCGAACATCTTGAAAAATATCGTAAGCAAGCTATAGCGGGCAGCGCTAACCTATGGCGCAAACAGGCAGCCCTGCTCGTGAAAATGTGAACAGTGTTCAGAGCGTCCTAGGATCCCCGGTAGACTAGTATCCGCGTGAGAGATCTATACTGTTTGCCTTTGCAATAAAACACGGGGGCCTCAACTTATTATATTCGTTTATGGTGGTTAAATCGATGGGCTGGCTGTCTGGTCACATAGAACTGTGCGGCGCCGTCTCGTCTCTCAATTAGCACCTTATCGCTTATAGGTTTTCGATATTTTTTCATTGTTTATTTCACTTTTTTCTCCTCTCTGTTCACTAACACCCCCCCCCCCCCCGCGCCCAAAAAGACTGAAGATTTACCGAGAGGGATGAAGCGACGCGAACAGAGGATGGATGCGATTTGGTGTCATGGCTAGCCATGAATTCTGAGAAAGCTATCAATTCGTAAAGAGTTGCTCTCCCGTCTAGTCCTTAATTATCACTCTCTCTCTCTCTCTCTCGCTCTCTCTTACTCCGTGAGAGTGCTCATTCGAGTAGGCACCAAGGGCGCTAATATATTTCAGCAAGTAAAACAAAAGGTTCGAGCAAACACCGAGCGAACGGTGATGTGTCTATTCGGAGGGTGGTGGCGTCGGAGAAGGCGGTGTTCGAGGAGGCGGTTGAGGAGGAGGGAGGAGGAGGTTCTCGATAGGAGAAACGAGAAGGAGAGACTCGAGAGAGTGGAGAACTTTGAGGGAGAGGGTTACGGGAATGAGATATATGGCGAGGCTTTTAGTTTCGTTAATGGGTATCTCGCAGACCGATAAGTGCCGAGATCTGTCTACCTCTGGATGCTTTACACCTTCCTCCCTTAGAGTTTCCAGAGCATACCTAGCCTCCCCTTGCTTTATACTACTGGCTCTCTTCATCCCCTAACTCTTCAGACTCGTTTCTCTCTTCTTCCACCATCTAACAATTTTCCTCTTCCATTTTTCCTGCGGATCTTTATTCCTTCCCCAACTCCACCTCTGTGACATCACAATTTAAATAATTTATCTCAACCTTAATTATGGAATTTTTATACGAGACTCTTCTAAGACTCGAACAAAACTTAATTAGATATAATTATGCAGTTAAGGAGAAAGATAAAACGAGTAAGAAATCGTATCTGGACCAAACGTCAGATTCCAATATTATTTGTCTCAGAGGATGCTGCACGGTTTTCTCTCAATTTATAGACAGACGACCCGTGAAACTGAATACTCAAAGATAGCATTGACCATCGAACGATTCTTGACAGCCGTACAGACTCGTCAAGGTCCGATCGGTAAGAGAGAATTAGACATGGGCGGAAATAGTACAAGATATTCCAAGAATCTAATAGAGAAATAGAAGATGAGAGAAAGGTCAGCCAACCGTTTCACGGATCAATCACTTTCTCCCTAACCGATCACTAATCGCTCCCGTCACTCATCTTGCGCTCACTTGCCACACTAAAGCACTATTAGCCGCCACTATTAGCTAGGGTCGGCTACAAGAACCCGATCGCAGATACACTCGACTCACCCAGTCCGACATCCGCAGTCTGAATCAACAACTCGTCGATCGACGTTTCGCGAATCGCGATGAACCACCCATAATTGAATGTTCGAGTGTTCGACTAGATCGAACGTTCGAGTGTTCCAATTCCCAAGTACACCCCACACCCACGATCCACCACCCAAACTCCCTTTACCAATTCACAAATTCCCAACAGACTCAAACAAACTTCCCCACACTTTATACGAGACCTAATCCATAAGTCACTAAATGAATGTAATCAGAGCGAAACATACAGTTGGATTCCAGTAGCGAACAACAAACCGGCTTCAAACAGCGTCGACAATCGGGAATCTAATCAAAATCGACTGATACAATTTGACCGATCGGTTACGTCCAATGGGTACCTGCTGCGTGCTTCGCATTGTTCCTGTCGACGAATCGTCATATACGTATACATATGTACTAGGGTACAGATATCGGTATATCGAGACCGTTAATACCTAACCTCACTCGAAGCTGTACAAACGATCGAATTTACCGGCCGTTCGTTTGGCTCATAGAGCTACCATCTTTCTCTAGGATTTCCCCTCGCTCTGGCCCCCCCTTGTGTCTCTATATGCATACAACAGCTTTCGACCTCACTGGCTCTCTGCAGTAGCGCGACCATTAGCCTGTGGCTGTGGCCGTGACTGTTAGCAGCGTAAACGTAACTGGTGCCGGTAACGTTAGCGTCGCTCGGCCGAGCTCATACCCGAATACGTGTAACCCAGGCTTGTAGGCTCGTAGAGAACCAGCCCGATACCCCTGAAGCTACATACATGCTAACATGTTCCGCGTGCTAACAATTCGGTCGCGGTTACGATGCTATTTAGCTGCATCGTCACGCTGATTACTACCAACCCCGCGAGACCACCCTTATCCGCCAATACCAAATTCAAAGCCCAGAAACTACGTGGACACCCTTTTTGCGCCCTCGTCTGAATAAAACGGATCCAGGGCTTATGGGATGTATATGTATAGTACAGCATGTGGATAAGAAAAGACAGCCAGTGAATATACTGAGAGAATAAATGGAGGACCCCGCTCGCAGTCCTCGTGCGGATGCTTGTACCAGAGTGCACCGAGTGCGCCTAGGAAGGAGGTGCAGCAATAAAGCCGAGTGTGTTTACTTAGGCTCTTGGCTTCACTGTGAATCTACCTTTTCCACCAACCTTCGACTTTACCTTCAACATTTGTTTTTCCTGCTTCTTTTTCTTTTTTATCTTTTTTCCTTACTCTCTCGGTACACCTTGCACCTTTCATCTCAAGCCTTGAGATTAACTAGAGCATTGTGCTTTGGGACTTGAGCATTTCCTGCACGTGCCTCCCATTCGTGAACTCCATGCACGCAGCCCGGTTGTATTCTTGTCTCAAAAATCTCGCGAGGTCACTCAAAAGACTCTACGGGCGAAACACGCTGATGTCATTTCCGCAGAAGTTGTATGGAGAGCAATCCGTAACGTGATTCGCTCATTAGGTAGACTGGAGGCGTTTTGGATGGTTGTGGGAAGCGTTACAATGAGGAAAGGAGCGTAGAACCGAGATTAGGGATGAGCAAGGAAAGCCTGAGGAAATGTAGACCGATCTGCGGGTTGGAGTAGCTTTGTAAAAAAAAAGGGAAATACCCGAAACCGACAGTGTAATCGATACGTTTCGAAGGTTTTTATACGATTTCAAGTTATCCAATGGTTTGAGGGTTGTTCTTAGATATGACTGAGTCACCACTGTTCGATTCATCGATTCCTCGATTCACTCTCTATTGTCCTCGATATTGATTTCAAAGATTGAGAAAAATGCTTTGGATGACGCTGGGAAGAATTTGCCTCTCTCCTTCTTTCCTTCTCTCATTCTCTCTACACCATATCCCTCTGTAAAGTCACCGATTTCTTTTTTTCCCCTCCACACACTCTTTGAGGAACTTTGCTCCTCTCTTCCTCTATCCCCCACCACCGGGTCCCAACTCGCACGCATTATATTCCCAGGAATGAGATCATCACTCACCCTTTCAATGCGCCCAAATCTCATTTTCACTCCCCCGCCCCACCCCCACCCTCCAATAAGTCACGGCGCATTTAGCATTCTCCGCAGTTATTCTTGTATTTCTTCGTCCCGAAGAAACACTCCAGACTCGAGATGTCGACGCTCCTCTACATCCAGCACGGTGGTAGTGTGTGCATGGTTAGAAGAGATCCTAGGGATTGTTTGAGATGGTGGCGATGGGCAAGGATGGCACGTCGAAGTCCCAAGTCACTAGGAAACTATTCGTATATAAGACGACCGAAAAGCTACGATCTCGTGTAAGGAACTGGTCGTGCCGTGACCAGGTACATCGGCGCTTGTTAATGATGGGGTCCTACTAAATCGTGACCATTTGTTTATATGGTGTCGCCTCGAGAGGAACAAGGCCCGAGGCTGCATCTCATAAATCCCTCACATCTCGAATGTAATTTGACGTGACAAATGGCAGATGTAACGATAGCGGCCGCGCCGCCACGGACCATTTAAAATATGAGTCCCACCGCCCTTCATCCTTCATTAAAATAGACCGAAGAAATGCGCATAGCTATCTTACATCTCCACGGTGGCCTCCTGATACGCGAGTCGCTTTTTTTTCACCTCACTCACTCACCCTCTCGCTTCGACTCCTTCGTTCCTTCAATCCCACCCCTGGACCCTTTGAGACATGCAATGAGCTATAGGACTGACGAAGGCCAATCGTATCCTCTCTGTCCTTTCATTGTCGGACTCGATGTGTAGCTGATGCGAAAGTTAGGTCGTTCATCCGCTAGAAAAATGGTTCTCGTGACAATGGTTAAAAAGATATTCCGCTCGGTAACAGGGAGGCCGGAGATGGACCGAGAGAGTGTAAGAAGACGGCGGGGGGAGGGGGGACGCGATCAAGGGAAGCGTCGGAAGGGAAGGAAAGTGGTTTCACCTTTCGATTGGTTCCCTCGGCAGGTAATATGCCGGTAATCTTGAGATTCGCTATGGGCTTATTCATCATAAGGCTGTTAAAGCTTAACGGTCCACAGACTTTGCCAATCTTTTATTTTCCTCGGATATTTGGCGAAGCGAAACGAGAGTCCCAGTAACTGTGGGAATAGGGTACCGAACGAGTAGGTGCCAGGAGGATAAGTCAAAGGAATCTACCACACGTGGATACTTTTAAATGAGCCGTTGGTTATATTCGCGTCCCAACGAATTGGCAGCTTCCTGTAAAAACTATTTGACTGGATCAAGAAAGACTAAGAGGTTGATCAAAGTCAGTCGAGGGACTGGGGCAGCCAGAGCCGAGCGAGCGAGTATGTAGGGTGAGACTAAGAATGAGAGGTCCTAAAGGTGAGATAATGAAAGTGAGGAAGATCGTGGCCGTGGCTAATGAGCGAGATAGGTCGTGTTTTGACGTGAGAAGAAGACCCGTTGACAATGCGGCATAAAGTCGATGTAAAGGCGGTATAATCGGTAGGGCCGTCGCGCCTATAATCCTGCTAGTCTCTGTCCCCTTATACCTAGGCCAGGCCTAGGCAATATCAAGGGAGCGGCCAGAATAAGGCCCCCTCGAGTCAACGCGGCTCACGGTAGCTGTTTTGACACGAATATGGTTTCTTTGCGATTTCGATCCGCTCGTTACGACGGCCGAGTGGCTCGGATTACCCGTGACCGACACCTGGAGAAGGAATGCCTCCTTTTCAAGGACGCGACGCCGCTACCGTGCCTTCTATATGCGCACAGTCATCCTCCATTCCTATTCCCTTAGCTCCAGAGACCCTTTCCACGTTTCCCTTTGCCTCTCCCAAAGGTTTGGTACACAGCTCCTACTCATCGAGCCTACCGAACCTAGATCGGTTATCGAATGGAGAATCATCCGTGACGACGTGACGCTCGAAAGCCACTCGCGTGATTCGGTAGCTCGATAAAAAAAAGAAGAAGAACGTCCAACTGTCTGCCGATAGAGTTAGGGCCACGTGGCTGTGAATGCGGGAAACTGAACTTGCTTCAGTCAAGTAACAATCCTAGTTTCCGGAATCGATGAGATCTATATGGAGCAAACGTCTGATTTTTATTATCGCTCTGAGAAGCTGAGGCTGCAGACAGGAAGTACCCAGCCGCGTAACCAATCATATTAAAACTATATCTTACCGTGGTTTGCCTTATTTCTTAAAAATAATACGCAATCCTTATCTCGGAATGTAAATCCACAGCGAAAGGGAATACGCGTGTGCGTGGGAAGTGAGATGAGCGTCACTAGTGAGCACTCCCCAGATAGCTCATCTCCAGTGTTTAACATAAACAATTAACATACAAACGGCTCGATTCCTGCGCGCCATAAAGAAAGCGCCGGATGTCGACATTATTACGAGAGGATATAATACCAGCTCTCCCAATAGTGCTACTATGTATACAGTACATCAGCACTGTGTTCATAAACCCATGATATCCTCATATGACCACTTCCATGGGCACCGTACCACGAATACTTACTCTAATAATCAAAGCAGCCATACAGCTAGTTAGAATTAGATAATAAAGAGAACTGCGTCAAATAAGCGTCATTGAGTCGCATCGAATTCCATTGAATTGCAGTGTTGATCAGAGTACAGTCGGGTTAGGTTGGGTTAACGATACAGTCGCATACCTAGTCGGTTAGAGGTAGGTAGGGAGCAGGTGCGCCACACGAGTCACCCATCGAGCCACTTCCTATGCTCTCTCTTCTTCCGCATAGGAAACTCATAATATTTTAATAATGGTCCGCGAACGAAGCGTCGTTCGCCCGTATTATCATGGTAATGCGCGGCTGATACAGATCACCGCGCATCGCCACACGCCTTTCATCGTATAACCTCACTCTTTCGGCATGACTGCCAAGCATTGTTCTCCATCGCGACGTGCAAGGTATAACCGCCACAGATATATTCATTTAAAAAATTTTTTTTTGTTCTTCCCATCTTTCATACTCACAAACACACTGGCCATAACCTCTGCTCGTTACTCGACTATCGAAATCTGCAGTATTAGGTACCGTGACCAATGTCTCGGTGGTGCGCGTTAACGATGCCAACATCGCGCACTGTGCGGTTTTAAAAGTCTAAGGGGTGTAAAGGGCAGAAATTAGCAATACGAAAATTCACTCGATTCTCTCGTTTCTACGGAGCACGGACGTCTCGAACGTATAAGCAAAGCGCAGTTCCTTTGATTCAGTGGCTGAACAAGCAAATGCCGACAACAAAGCGAGGTAAAGAGTGAAGAAGACTCCTATGCTATATAAAGTCGTTCACCCCGATTCAGACAATCTAGCGTGTCTGCGCGCGGCTGCCGGCTAACCCGGGAGTGATCCGTGATTGTATTAATATCACAACACGCTCTCGGTACGCCTATCTCTCCCTGTCGGCTCTCTCTTCCCGGCATGCCTCTCTTCCCGGCCGCGAAGAGACTCGAAGAACCCGAGGAGAAGCCACGTAGCCACGTAGCCACGTAGCCACGTAGCCACGTAGTCACGGGTGCCGCCTGCCCTTTCCTTAGATTTATGCGATCATCGGTGCGCCACTGCCATTGTAACGCGAGCGCCTCTAAAACGGATTCGTTGCCGACTGAAAAAACGTTAGCCGAGGAGCAAGAACATTCCGCAAAATACTCGCGAGTTTAGGGTATCCCTGTGTATGAGCGGGAAGAGATAGAGAGAGAGAGAGAGAGAGAGAGTTACCTTCCCTTTGTACAAGAAGACAAAAGTACAAATCCTTGATAGTTTAATGGGCTTATTTGTGAATTCCTAATAGCCGATTTCCCCTGGGAAGACTTTCCTCAGTGCTTCGTCATCAAGGTGAAACGCGAAAGACCCGCAGCAAGGTCCCGAACAAGAAGAGGGAAACGCACGTGGCGAACGTGGTTACGCATCACTCTTCTTCGGTGTCCGACGAGAGTCGGGAGGCACGCGTGAATCTTTTAGACGCGGAATCGAAGAGTTTTTGGAGGAAGGAGGTGAGATGAAAAAAGGAAGCCCAAGGAAGGATGCACGTAGGGAGGGTGGGGGGTGGGGAGGTGGGAGGGTATTAGAGATGTGAAAATAAAAGGCATATCACAGTACCAAAGAGACTTTCGAATGAGTTCCATTCGCTCGCTCGCACGCCGGCTACACACATATTGTTCTATTTATGTAACCATTGTTCATCCATCGTTCAGGATAAATTTAGCTGGCAGACAGAGAGCCGCGTGAGCTCTCGGTGGCTGCCGGAATGCCGGCCCGGCTTGACTTCTTAAATGTTTCTCTCGGCTTCGATCCCTAAGCTCTTTCTGCCTCTTTCCAACTCGAACTCTTTCGAGCTCTTTCTAGCTGACACCCACCCCGCCGTCACCCGCCGTTCCCCCTCGCCCACAGTCACTCCCATACCCCTCGAGCTATTAATGATACCGATTAATTTAGAACTATTGGGTTTCCCAATTAGCCAATCAGAGAGCAGCGAGCCGCGACATATGTCGCGCCGCAGTTTGCCTGCCGCGAACTTTTCCATCCACGCCCCTTATTATTGTTAGACTCTTACAATTAGCCACTTCTCCTCCGGGCTTCCTTTTGCCATTTACGTTCGTTGCCCTATTATACCATGCTTCGCGAGCTGCCATCCTCATATCATCCCCGTTGCTCCCTCTCGCGCTCCTTTGAGGCCGATTCGCAAATTGCTTCCGTATCTCACGACTGTCGCAGCCCGTCGTCGGGTTTGTCAGCACGCGGAATATTTCGATGAGCTTGCTCGAGTATGATTAGTTACGGCGCAACTGCTCATTCCCGTTCCACTATAGTTGCCTTGAGGATTGAGCCTAAGGCTTATCCGAAGCTTGGTTCGAAAGACACACGTCGGTCCGTCCGTACGTTCACCACTATACGGGATCCATAGATCTGTCCGTCCTAGATTGTGCCACGCGAGAACCCGTGAAGCTGGCATCGACACTATTATTGGATCTGATTTATAGATTTGTTTAGTCAGAATTTCATAGTTTCACGGGATGCGCGTAGGCGCCAGAAACGCCATTAGTTATAAAATGTCCGTGTCCACAAAGAAGGTCTCGACGTCCATGTTTACATTGTAATGGGCCTCCGGCCATTTCATGGGATCTGTCATTTCACCCTATTATTATCTTAACTCAGTTACGGCCGTCTTACAACACCCAAACGTGTCCCAAGTCTTTATTTACGCATAATACGCAATAGACCCAGGCTCCTCACCTGATCGCTCCTTACATTATCAAATACCACGAATCCATACCTCAGAAAGCTCTCGAGAGCTCAACCATCGCGACAACATATTAAACTTTAACCGCTATACAATATAGCCAGACCTCTCTAGCCCTTCCAGCAACCTCACACTCTCCATCAGTTACTCGCAGTCCACCTCACTTTCCTCCGGCGTCCCTCGTCCGTCGTCTGCCAGTTAATTTGCATCGTCGGTTGGCTGGCTACTCGTCCGAGTACAAAGCTATAATTATTATTGCGCGCCGTCTGTGAACCCCTCGCTCATTTATAAGAGATACACCTCCAACAGCTTGACTGCCTCTGCCGCTTTTCTTATACCCGGCCGTCTCTATTGGTATAGAATAGAGACAGAAACGCCTAGCTCCTCGGAGTGGTTATGAAGTGGCTGACTACAGCGAGCAAATTAAATTCCGCAACTCTAATCGAGTTGTCGGGATAGGAAGTTGCGAGTCGGCACTGGCCGAGATCACTGCGTAGGAAGAACTGACGAAGACATTTTGCTTGGATCGAATCGAATAGGTTCGAGTACTTCCTTCAAGGACTCAAAAGATATGTGTATGTACCATAGCTGGGTTCGATCGATCTTCTCGGCTAAAGCTCTGCTTCCTTCGTCTTCTTTCTTTTTTGTATGCGCTCGCTGGACGAGATACCATAAATCACTAAGAGATCGAAGCATCGCAATGATTACGTTCCCGTGGGGTTAGCTGAGAAATGGGATTTGAGGATCTGGAGCGTGTCCAAATTGACGCGTACCTCCTCTATGCTACGTATCCACGATGTACATACGTGGACCGTATTTGTACGCGTCTTTGGATCTTCGAAGTCGTTTTGTCCTGTCTATTATATATCTTGTGCGTCGTCTGGTACTTGACGGAATTCTGAGAAGTAACTAGGCAGAGCATGGATAGAATTGACCTACTGATCTGTCATCCCCTTCACTATGGATTTTACAGGATCGAAGGGAGGGGATTCCTTTTCTGTGGACAACCCTTAAAAACGGACCGTATAAGGAGAAGCGAGGGTCTCCTTCGTATTGGCTGCAGACCTCTGCCATCTCTCGGTGAACCACTGGACTGCCTCAATCTTTTTATGTGTTTCACGCAAAAACGCGCTCATACGGATTCCTCGTGTACACGCACGCTTCTACTTTTTTAAAATCTTTTTCGTTTCTACCTTTGCCATGATTCCTCCTCTTCTACCTTTATCTGCTTTCTCTCTCTCTCTTTTTCTTTTTTTCGTCTTTATCTTTGTCTTTTCTTTAATCTTTATACCAGTTCTCATTCTTATGCTTGATCTATACAGGCTCTCTCTTTCTCCTCTCACCACAGCCATCATCCTCCACGCTTCCATTACCGAGAGTCATCGATTTACCATGGAAAAGGGTTTCACGTAAAAAGGTATTCCTGTCCTCGAAAATATTGCTGGAGACTAAACACGTAACTGACGCGACGGCTGCGCTACGGAGACAATAAATGTCTAAAATTAGAGTCATCTTATGGTGGCGGGAGGGAGTGAAAAAGAGATAGAGAGAGGGAGAGGTAGAGGGGAGCAGGACCAAGGCCATCAGAGGAGGGTGGCAGCTACGGTTTAGGGTGAGCATATTTTTCTTGATTGGTTGCTTGGGTGGATGCCAGGCAGAATAGTAAGCACGGGTGAACAAGGAAGCTGGGTTCCCTCGAAGGGTTATTAGAGGGTTCAAGGGTAACCTCGGTAGGAAACAATGACTTTCCCAGCATCGTCAGCGACGTCGCAGACCCATATACCGACTACGCGTTTCTCCTATCTGTGACGTATGGGCTGCGGCTGTTTTCACGAATTTCCCGGAAAGAGCTAGTAAATCCTAAAGCGTCAGAGTAGCGACCGATCGAATTACATTTTACGCAAGGGAACAGCCACGAATATGTAAACGCCGTTTAACATTGCTCCGAAAATATCTCGGTAGATCAACAGGCCTATTTGTTATTCGACATATTACTGCTACCCGCTGAAAGCGCACTCTATTTTCCTCCATCCCTCGACCTCCTAAACTTTCAACCTCCCTTCAAAAACCCGAATTAGATGCTACTGTTTCACGACCGTCTTACGCCTCCTGTATCCTTACGTATGCGTATACCTTGCTTTGGCTAAATGAGGAAGAAGATAATTTAAAGAAGAGTAGAGCAAGAGAAAGAGAGAGAGAGAGAGAGAATGCATGGGACAGAGAATAGAATTTAGTTCTCAACGGTCCAATAAAGAAAAGACCGGTTGACTCGCGATGTCTCCTCAGAAAGCATTCCCGCAGGAGGTACAGGACAGGGGGTCCAGATTTATGTGCAAAACTCTACTTTGTACCCTGGCCAAGTTGATGGAAGTGTAGGACACCATCGGACGTAACCCCACGAGAATGAAAAACTTATTCCTCTATCCTGTACAGTGTAAAGCTAGTTATATCCAATAAGCTATCAATCATCATCAATACATATTAACGTTATCGATAACTTATTGTAAGATTTTTCTATTATATTTATCTGAAAAAAAAAGATGACCTGAATCCAGATCAGACACACCTGCACCCTGTTCTCTGTCGCAACTCGGAGTCATCCTTCAATGTTCTAAATGCGCGAGGCGAACAGTGTATTTGTCGAAACGAGAGGAACAGAGGCAGGCGCGAAGCCTCTGAAAAATGCATAAACTATTTTTCAGTGAAATCGACGAGACGAGGGAACGCAGATCCCAATAACAGCAGGGAGATTAACCGAATATAATTTAATATGCGAAGTGAAAGACGACGGAACTTTGGAAGGGACACGATTTCTGTCTTAAAGTCATCAATGATTCACATCTTCCGACCGAGTAAATGTTACTTCTGGCGTGTTTCCCTCACCCTCAACAATACCCTCAACCTCCTCCCACCCCCCAAGTCCCCGAGTAAGTCTTCCTCCCTTACCCTCGCACAGTCGAAATTACATCTGAGATTCGAATACAGTGACGCACTCTATAAATTCATGTACATAAATAATAATCACATATATATATATATATATATATACATATGTGACGTACAGCATACATGGACACTGTAACTACCCAACCAAACAATTGGAATCCAAGATTATCAGGAAACAACGTAATCCATTCGTTTCAATGAATAACCACTGAAAGAGAAAGAATATAAGAGGGCAAGAATAATAGAATCAGATAACATCGTCAAATATAGAGTTAAAGTGTGCCGTCCTCGAAATCAAGACGAGCAACCTCATGCGAGCCTACCTCTCACAAAAGTCCCAAGAACTGAGCTGGACTCATTGAACGGTAAGTATTGCAACTATCTAGCAATTTAATAGGCAGCAGGGCGTTGTCCCTGGCCATCACGCCATGAATTAGAACGACATTGCTTCTATGAGCCAGCAATAGCAATGAACTTCTCCTAACGTTCACGTAGCTACTTGCGCCTCTCATGAAATTCACTGTAAGTATCGGTAGAACTGGACCCATAGTATCGGCGGTAATGGACCTTCGTTTTATCTACATTGCTTGAAAGTATATATATATATATAGATACCGAAGTCAGCAACGTTGCTTTCTGAATATTTCTGATGCTCGCGGACAACATGAGAGCCACCAGCACGCGTGTAAGTGGACACGTGCCGCAGAGTGACCGCATGGAGGTACGCGGAGGACTGCCAAAAAAAAACAAAAGAAGGAAATTCAAGAATAATAAAAGCACAGACTTTCCTCATTCTCGATCAGCCGACCCTATAAGATATCTCGGTATATATGGAGACGCGAGCGGAATGACACGGTATCAGAGAGACACTTGAGGATTCCGCATGCGGTCGTAAGACGCGTGACCCGCACGGTTCCCACGCGCCGTGATGCGAAACACCGCGATATAAATGTGACGTATCACATACGTGATCATATTTTAATGCAAGCAGACTCCTCGGAAATTACAATGCTGGCTGTCATCATAAGCTCGACTCGGTCAGGAGGCGAATACCGATCAGAAAGAAGGAGGAAGACTATCAAGCGAATTAAGCACGTATAAAGTGTAGAGGCTCCGTTACGTATGATTCGCGTGGCTGAGAAACTGAGTATAAAATATCCTGCGGATTCACATAGGAATATAATAAAAGTTCCTTGAAAAATCGTGAATGTCCTTCGCTATGCTTCACTCCGCTCTGCTCTTCACTAACCCCCTTGTATTTTATGCATTATAACCATCATTCATATCTGATTGGAATATCAATGGGATCGTTCCGGGACTTTATCCGTCTCTCTCTGTCTCTCTCTCTCTCTACGTTTCTACAGTACTCGTATAATTATATAGCTGTATAGTCGCGGTAGCGTTAGCCGTGCCGAGGTTATGTATTGTTATGCGACGACATGATAGCACGGCTGACATTCCGTCATGCTCGCGTTTCCCAGATCGAAATAATGCTATGCGGACTTGATAATCGTAAATATTGAGAGTCGACGCGTCGAAACGTCCAAGCGAACGTCCGAGCGGACAGGGCCGTCCCCGTTAGGAATCCGCTTGGCACCCACCTATTTCAAAACGGAATCATAATTTATTATTGTCCAAACGATATAAGTGGAATACAAAATTTTTTCAATCGCAAGACCATGTATAAGACTATACTTGTCCTGTATTTATTCGTGGTTATAGTTTCTATCGCTTGTCTATTCATCTTCTCGTACTCCAAAAGCGTCCAAATCTGTCTTAACTCGTGATTAGGTAGAGGAGTCAAACGATACCTATCCCTTCGACTGTTCTTCTATTCTACGCATGAACTTGCATATAAGCTCAACCACGTTCGACAAATCGAATAAATTCGGTCTAGCATACAAATACACGGTGCGACCTCTACACGGGTAGACGCGGCATTGAAAGGAATGCGAATGCGTTATGAGCATCGATTCTGATCAATCTATCGATTGGGTAGAGGGAGATCGATCGGCATATAACGACATTGACATAATGACAATCGACGTTCATTTCTACGGTAATTCGTTTTTCTTTTTTTTTTTCATCAGCAGGGGGTCCACGGAATGACTCGTAGGACAGAGAGATGAGACAGAGACGATAAACAGGATAAATCCAATAAATACAAGAAATACAATAGCGTAGCGAGAAACGGCGAGAGGACCACCAGGATCGAGTGGTGTCAATTAACGAGAAGGACTCTGGAGCCTGGTTGTGTTGCCACGGTGGGTTGCAGCGTCAGGAGCCAAGAGGCCAATGGCGGGGCGACGATGAGAAAGGTGGTAGCAGCGGCATCGAGAATAAGAAAGAACCTCCCTGCCTCGCGGTATGGTTTTGCCGAAGAGGAGTTCTCGGTAAGCCACCATAATAAATACATAATATGCACATAAAGGCTAGCCGGCGCGATCGAAATGATCAAGCGAGATCGACTCTGGTCTCGCTTGGTGGGTGGTTCCTCCTAAATTATGGCAAAGGACCATGAAGTATCCAGCGTGTCACCCCTCTTCTAGTTTGAGAAAGATCTCGAGGTGGATGGATGGAGGGAGTCAGGGAAGAGAGCCAAGATAGCAAAATGTCTTCCCCCGCGAATTATATTTATCTGCGGACGTGCATTCTACGTCGTGCTAGGTTTTTGTCCTGGCATCCACGGGACCACCGCCGAGATGAAGCTGTCCGCTTCTCCTGGACCTCTTTTCCTCTTTTCTCTTTATACCTCGTTCTCTGTCCTTATCTCTGTAACTTTTCTCTCTCGACGTTCTATATACGTGTGACTCTCTATGGGTTCGCCAATTCGTATATACACAGAGGCAGACTAGGCTGAGATCGGTTGGACCTAGTCCCGTTCACACATGGCCAATTCTACGGGAATCTGATATTCATCCGGTCGATCGGAAGATCGAATCCTCGGACGAAATAAAATTTCCAAAAATTTTCACCATGTTCAAGTGCAAGTTTCGGCAAATCGTCAAATGGCAGGAAAGACCGTGCATGTGGCGAGAAGAGTCGAGGAGTCGGGATCGGATAGTGTAGTAGCCGGTGAGGACCGCTGAGGAAGGGTTCGAGGAGGGTTCGCGAGTGTCGATGAGACTTCGACGCCGATGGACGTCCAAGTCGGTCGGCTTTTTACGCGACGCGCCAGTAATTTACAGTCGGTCATTCGACCATACATGGCTACCGCGATCGGTGGCCTCGCGATCCGTCAAATTAGCCCATATATCATGACTTCTTTATCGCTCCATCGATTTATGTGCCTGCGCATAATATAAATTATTAAATAACTGTCGAGTACGCAGAGGAGGCCGGGATGCGGGAGGTTAATAATACGAGAGGCTGTCTATCGTGGAATAATCGGGGGGGGGGGGGGGGGAGATAAAA